>KL267472.1:360-22287 GCA_000699545.1 Podiceps cristatus
CGTGCAGACCTGACAGTCTGCAAGCTGGTCTCTTTGCACGGGGCCACACGAAGGGGTTCTGGCACACTCCAGCCCCTGATGGCTATTCAAATGGGAAAGCACAAGCTTTTTAATGTTTCAACAGAAACCAGAAGCAGCTCGTTAGGAAAAAGCATGTTTTCTCTGAGCAGGGAATGTTCCCCTGGACCAGGGCTGTCACAGCCAACGTGGAAGCAGCCCACCACGACCAGCCCGTGCCACATCTCCTCATCTTTTCCACGGAGAACGTGAATGAGGCCAGGGCAAATAATGGCATGTTGGGGAGAAAAATAAAACAAAGAAAACCAACTCCGTTCCCAGCTGTCACACACTGACACTTCTCTCGCCATCCTGTCTCCCCACTGCCTCAGCAATACCACACAAACTGGGTTCTGGCTACTTGGCTATGCGGTATCGTCCCTGGCCACTGCGTCAGGCGCCTCCACCTCCCTTCCGTAACGCTGGGTAACTAGTAGGAACTGACAGGAACCCGCTACAGCAAGCTTCCATTTCCAAAACCCACCCGGCTCCCTGTATTTTGCTACTATGCAACTGACTATTTATAAATACTGCTGGCTGACCAGTTGCTTCTCATTAGGACTGTGCATGTCAATATATCGCCTAGTTACAGAGGAGGCGGCTCTACCTGCCCCAGCACTCACTCATTTGCTGCGGCTCCTGCCCACCTACATCTCTCGCTCGCCTCAGCCTCACGGCCGTAACGTCCCGCTCAAGGTAGCTCTTCAGAACGGATCCTGTGACGTGGCAAACAGTGTTCTGCCCCCGGCCTCTCCCGCTGGAAAAGAGAACTATTCTCCAGCACTTTATCGCTCCAAGATTTATTTTCCTCTGTCTTTGATCATTCCTTAACATAATCTTTCCAGCGGTGCTCTCTGTAGGACAAAGACTTTAATCATGCAGTTTGGATATGAATAATCAGCCTCAAGGTATGCAAAACCCCCATCCTAATTCCTTCCCTTTTCCCATCTTTAAACTAAACAAAACATTTCCAGGACACCAAGATTAATGACTAGTTGTATGGAAAATGCAGCAAGGCTTAGCTTCCCATCCAAACGGATGTCTTTGTTGACTAACTAAAAACGCTCTTGCCAGCTTGAAAATGCAGGCCAGAAATAAACGTCTCTCCTGATACCAGGACTGTCTGGCCAAGGAACAGTCTGCCAGAAAACAGCACACCTAGACCGAAATGCGTGTTGCATTTTGGGGGGGCACTGCATGGTGGCATTTGGCCTACAGTTAGCTAGGAAGCTGTCTGGAAAACGGCACAAGGAGGAACGGAGAAGTTCTCCCCGAGTTTATGGGAAGTGCATCATACGGTGCTGCAATGTCAGTGAAGTGGATAGACTGATCCAGAATAATCCCTCTAGCACCATCTTCCTAAAATCGCAAGAGGGAAGAAGAAAGCCCTGAACATCAGTGAATCAACCTAGGGAATGCGGAGTACAGAACACAGAATTAAACTGTGGTTGAAAATTTCTACTTTTATTACTACAGACTAGATTTCTGCTTTGCTTTGATTCTACCCATGTGCCCAAAGCATCCTTTTTACTGCTCTGCCTGTCTCAAATATTCGGCAGAGTCATTACCGCAGAACCAAACCGCCATTACTTCTTCCAAAAGACAAAGAGTAATGCAAAACATTTCTTCAGTCAAGACAAGTCCATCGCGCAGGTGGGCTCCCCTCCGAGTCACCCCACTCTTGCTAGCAGTGCGGTGCTGGGTTATTCCACACTAAAGCTTTAAAGAAAGGGGTTAATCTGAGCCCGGGCGGGCTGTGCAGCAGCCGCAGCACTACCGAGGGTGGCTGGAGCTGACGGCACTTTGAAAACTCTTTCCTCGGGAAGCAGGAGAGAGCAGGCTGGGAGACGGTGATTCTTCAGTAGAAACGAAAAAAGCCTGGCAAGGAAAACACAGGCAAATGCTGAAGGTAATGGGATTCTGTGTGAGTTATGAATTTTAAACACTTCGACAAGCTCTGTCGTTTCCAGCTGGATATGAGCTCTTCTGATTGAATAGGAATGAGGGAGGCTTTGGGAAACTGCTCTTTTTGTTTCCTAGGTCTCCCTCACTCATCTCCAGCTCGTCTCTAGATTCTTTTCCAACTGTGCTGTAAAGCTCTTGTGAGACACGTACCAGCCATCAAGCAGACACCAGTTTACACCAGCAGAAATGAGGAAAACTCAAGCCCTAGCTTAAGATGGAGAGACATTTCCTAGCATCCCCGTCATGCTTTAGAAGATCCAATTTAATTACCTACAATCAAAAGCAAATGATTTGATCAAGTTTCTAATGAACACATGGTTTTGAACTGCCACGGGGGCTCAGGAATTACAATCCCAGAATGTTTCAGCTCAGGAGAGCCAAGTCACCATCACTTCTTCCAGAAAACACGGAGAAGAGCAAAGTATGTCTTCAGTCAAGGGAAGTCTATCACCCAGGTGGCTCCTCTCTGAGTTACACCACTCTTTTTTCACTGATTTTTGATGGCTAGAAAAACACGGGCACATTTACTGATTACAAAGAAAACAAAGAGACTTCCCCAGCATTTCTCTGCTGCATGCTGCCTCCTCTGCTCCCTGGAAGGCGGCCGTTCCAAGAGCTAGGTCCTTCTGCGTGTTGTCTGTGTTATCATCCCCAGATGGTTTAGACTGTTTGAAAAACTACAGCCAGTTTAAAGCAATGCTGTTGTAGCTACCAGACCTGTCTGAGAAAGTTACTTGAAAAACAACTGAGGTGAATTGGCTTAATATAAACATTCCAGTTTTGTTCTATAAAAGAAATGCAAATAATCCATTACATACAAATCAGCCATGCACTGCATGAATTCAAGTAAAATTTTCCTTCTTTCTGCGCTACAGCACTTTGCTCTGCAGAGTTCCGTACATTACCCAGAGTCAGGCGCTGGGAGAGAAAGGGACTGTTGAGTGGTGTTAAAACGTTCAGTGCTGTTACTGCCGTTAGAGCAGCTTATCTGGGAGGAAATAACGGACAGGGGACTGGAGGCAGCAGGAGCAGCCATGGAACTTTTTGCACAAGAGCAGGTTTGTCTGAAATACTCAAGTCCTTTTGCTTTTAAGACACAGCCTGGGATTTCTTATTTTTTAAGTCCTATTTTAACAATGTACATATAAACCCGCATTGGAAATTAGCTAGGTAAGGCTTCCTTGGCTGAGTAGCACAATGAAGCGGCTGTGCTGTATAGGAATATGAACCATGTGAAAAATAACCAGGAGAAGCAGCCAGCGCCAGTGTGCCCAGCTGCTAGGTCCGTGGGATCGGGAGTCCCTCGCGTTCATCCTCGAGCCAATAAAACCGCAGTGGACATGAAATTCCTGTATATGACCCATTTTCTGGGCTCAAATTCCTAACAGGACCGCCGTCCATCGTAGAGAAGCACACAGCTGGGGCCAACAGCTCTCATTTCCAGCCCCTCCAAACACACGAGCAGCATTGCTACTGTGAGGAGACATTTTGTTGGATTAAGATCGAGCAGGAGCTAAGACTGAACCTTTCTAGAAAAGCCAGTGCAAGCATGTGAAGAAAGGGGACACCAAAGGAAGGGTAGGAGAGTCTTTCCTCACCTATTAGGGAATTCAGAGAAGAGTAGGAGCTGACTCGCCTCATCTTGTCAATAGTCTCAAAGGACAGGATATACTCTTCGTTCTCAGGGCTGCCCAAGGTGCTGCTGGCGCTGCTGCTGGTGCTGAGATTCCCAGGAGAAAACGCAACAGAGCTTCCAGCTGCTGAAAGAAAAGAGGGCAGATGCTGAAAAAAGAACGGGTGAGAGAACAAGTTTTACCCAGACACAGCAGCACTTTTCTGAATCCTACAACACTCAACGAAGGTGTACGCAAATCCACAACGACCCCTTTAAACACTAAATGCTTGAATAAAGAATAAGCATCAAGGGGTAACAAAAAAATCAGTTAAACTCTATGTATGTTAGGAAGTTGGAAGGAACCTTTTTGTTCCCCAACACTCAGAAAAATTAATACTAATGACTAGAAAATTGAAACTAATTATGAGGGAGGTTCTCATCTAAACCCTTGGTGCTGGCAGCTGGATAATCACTGAAGGGTTTGGGCTGGAAGGGGCCGTTCAAGGTCACCATGTCCAACGCCCCGTCCACGAGCAGGGACATCTGCAGCCAGGATGCTCAGAGCCCTGTCCAGCCGGGCCTTGGACGTTTCCAGGGATGGGGCATCCACCACCTCTCTGGGCAGCCTGTGCCGGTGCCTCACCACCCTCGGAGTAAAAAACTTCTTCCTATAATCTGGGCTAAAGTGTTCATTTCAGCTCATGTTGTCTTGCACGTGGTATTTCCTAGCTTGTACAGGCAGGGATGGAGGGGGGCGGGGCAGGAAAGAGAGGAGAAAAAAAACAATGAAAGAATTTTGAAATCTCTCTTACATTCTTCATTCAGGCTGAGGTTCTGCAAGGACTTGTTCAGGTTCCTAGCTGTGGTAACTGCTCGGATGTTCCCGTAAGAGCTGACGGACCGCAGCCTCGGTGTACATGGACCATCTCGCACTGGTGTCAAACTCCCACCCTCTGTGGAAGCAAAATTCGGCAATTATAGATGTAACCAAAGCAATCGTAGCCTTTTGGTTATTTCCCAGCAAATATAAAACGAAAAGACTACCAATATGAACAGAATTTAGTCATTGCCCCTTAGGCTAGAACAGAATGAGGTATGACAAAGGATCCTCTGCACATAATCAGGAAGGCCCACGTGTCTCTGCTGTTAAGGCTGGGATTTTGTTAGATCCAATAACACCAGGTGAGCCGAGCCTTGCCAGCGCCTGCAGACTACCCAGAGAGGCACAATGCTTCTTCTCCCCAGGTCCACGCTGGGCCGCTGCCCAGACCCTCTGCTAGGACATGCTGCTACAGCAGACGCCATTTAGTAGGCAGCATTTGCCGGCTCCTGTCTGCTTCTGCTCATTAAAAACCTGGTAAATTTTCTCATTCTAAAGAGTTATGAAAATTCTGGTTTCCTGACCAAATTTCAGGCCAGGTTTCAACTCGTATTTCACCCGTGACCTGGACACTTAGAATTTCCCAAACTTTCTAATTTTCATTCCTGAATACACGCACAGTACCACGGCTTCAGGACAGCCACTTTATTTCACTGCAGAGGTGGCAGCGTCATGGTGGTGGGGCCAATGCTTCCAGTGCATCCTACTTATAAATACTTCAGGATTCTTTTGGATGAGGAAAAGCACTATATGAACTGCATGTAATATTTATTTCCTGCAGCAAAAAGGACAAATGTCGAGACGCTTATTTTCCAATAGTATTTAGTTATTCAGACGATACGGAGTTTGAACTACTCATTTCAGAGACAGCACATGCTCTTGTCTCCAAGCTTCCGTTGCAACAGCCCCATCACCCTTCAAGATTTCCAATGTGCTTAACATCTAAAGAAAATGTGATGTTAGCAACAACTTCACTAGGGCTTTTAATTCCTCACGTAAAGCAATAGACAGAACAAAAGGACGGGGCCATAGGCACAGAGCATACGGTTCTTCACTGCTGCTTGTCTGGTGCTTTACAGTAGCAGAGTATGGTTGGTTCACTGTTCCGCGGCAAGGCCTCTCGTGGGGTCAACATGACGCTGAAGTTTCAGGTATAATTTGAGAGGGGAAAAAAAAGTCTGGTAAGCCTGTGTACTACTGCCTGACAAAGATAATACAATCTTGATCTGAAGGGAATCCCTTTGAATTTGAGAGGGTGTTCAGTCTCTACAACTTGCTGGTGAGCCATAGCGTGTTTTCGATGGAGACTCAGCAGAGGATGCGTTTCTCCAGGGCAATATATCATGGTGCTAAACAGACGTTAGAGCTCCCCACCACGTCGCTCAACTTTGTAGCAACGGTGCTGTTTGATAAATCACCACCAGCAAGAATTTCACCATGTTGGACAAACTCCTTAATTAAAAGTTCCCAAGCACTTTCAGGCCGTACATTTCCTGCCCCCACAAACACAAAACACCCACCTGTGGCAGCTGGAGAAGGAAGAGGGTAATTCTTCTCTTCTTCCATGAACTGCAAGGCGACGGTGCAGAAATTGCTCTCGTACTGAACCACCAGGTGACTTAAAGCCACCACCAGCTCCTATGGAAAGAGCAGAAGAAACAGGCATTTCTCGGTTAGGCAGGTCAGAAACAATGGAGCAAGGGGAAACACAGAACAACAGGGTCATTACTGTTGATATTACTGGGTGGCCATGCAGACTAGTAATTCTCCCTTTACTTCACAGGGATGAACTGAAGCAAGCCGGAGCACTCTGTTTCAAATCTAATTCTTCACAAGTCTTTTCTCCCTGAACAGGCTCCCACTACTCTCCGATTCTGCCCAGCATTGCCAAACAGATGCAGTGCCACCGATAGTACTGAGCTGGCGACCAGCACCCAGCTCCCTCTGCTCCCGTGCCTGCAGCAGTCTGGCCCACACGAGCGCGTGTCTCCTGCTGAGAGCCACGAGAGGACTGGTGCCCTCAGCCCTCCGTGGCACAGCCCGAACCTCTCCCCGTGCTGCACACGAGCGCACAGAGCGCAGCTCTTGTCCTACAGCCTGTCCTACATTTGCTCTGAGCTGAAGGAAACAAGAGTCTGACAAGAGGCCCCCGGGGACACGGCTCAGCTCTTCCATGAAGAGCCCCGGTGTCTGAATCCTACGCGGAACCGCAGCGTCTCGTACTGACCTGCAACCTCAGCAGCTAACACGAGAACGGTGCTGCCCGCCTGCAAGAGAACGAACCAGCCCGTTCGTTCTCCCAGCTGCAGCTTGAGAACCCGAATTACCAGGGTGGGGTGGGGAGGGCAGAGAAGGTGCAGTTCAGACCCTCAATTCGGCACCGCTTGCTAGGCATTTGGAAACAGCAAACGGGAGAGGTGGAGAGCTGGCTTTGGCTGCTGCTCTCTGTTCGGGGGACTAATCTCCAAAAGAGAGATTTATGAATCTCAAAGAGCGTCTAGTGTGACATGCAGTTCTCTCTTGAATTAAACTGATTAAACGCTGGAACGAGACAACAAAAATTAATCCTCACAGTGCTGGTGACAACTGTCAGGGTGTTGATGTTCCAGTTAAGTAAACACAAGCATTAGGACACCTAAGTACACCCATCAAGGACAATCCCGAATGTCAAAAACTATTTAATGTACTATTGGTGCACAATGGCGCATCAGAAACTGTAATTCTCCAAAGCCTGAAGAATTACTTTGAAACAGCCTGTCATCCGTCCTTGTGGTTCCTAAAAGCAGCAAGATTGTTTTACTGAACAGAGCTCTCGCGTTCTCTCCACAGCACTCTTACTCCCTCTCCTCTTCCTCCCCTAGGACTGCCACATACTCCATGTTTCTAGCAACACGTTACGATTTCATTTAAAACCTGAGATCCTGTAACGTAAAGTTTTGCAGTCAAAACAGTGATCACCAGAAGAGCATTAGAAGAGTAACCCAGCAAGAATTCTCAGTCTTTTGTGCACCTAAAAAAGACTTCAGTGTAATTGCTCTCCTTCCTTATCCCTGTCTTTGCTTCCTCTTTAAATTAAAAAAAAGGGCTATAAAAACTAACACAAAATCCTGAGATTGCTATTCCTATTTCAGACAGTTGCTTGATGAAATACATGAGCTAAATCAGAGTCCCAGTGTTAAACAGCAGAAACATCTTGATCTGAACAACAATCTCCTCGACACCTGGACACTATGACGTACTACGCTTTGCTGTATTAGTCCTGTCAGTAGGCTGCTTATATTGCAGAGCAAATGAAACGCTGCAATACGTGCACTGAAAAAGGGCAAATGGATAAAGCGGCATCCCAGCACGCTACTGCCTGCCGCCCCCCTGAGCGTGCAGCGAAGGCTCAGCGCCGACCCTCAGCCACGGCAGTAGCCCGACACCGCTGTTTTCCCTGGTGTCGTCACGCGTGCGTGGTGCTTCTCAGCGGGAACTGAAGTTAAAAGACTTCACGATGAAAGAGAGACTTCCAAATGAGTCAAATTCATTGAAAAGCCTATTAAATAATGCAGGCTCTGATTAGGCGTAGTGCAGAGCGCATCAGCATGACTCCACCAAGCCTCCGTACCTTTCTGACCATGGGGCTCCCGTCGTTGATGAGCTGGGCCAACATCATGGCTACGTTGTGATCGATGGTGGTGGAGTGGTCAGTCCGTTCAGCCGAGTTGCCCACAAATGTTCCCAGTGCGAAGACTGCTGCACAGCGAACCTGTGAGACACAAACACTCATTAATATTTCCCTCTTGTTTCCAGCCCGAAGTTTGCCAGTGGGATTTTTCATCCCCACAAATGGCATCTCTGGAAACCTGGACCACTCTGTCAGGTAAATAATGAGGGCTAAACGGAAGCCCACAGAGAGTAAAAACCAAAACAGGTTCAGCAAAGCACTGAGTTTTAGGTATTTGCACATGCAGGAGTATATTTAATTTCCCAGAATACTCGGTGACCTTCCCATGGGTGATTTTTCCAGTTGACGTTGCCTAGAATATTAATTAATAGGAATAAGGTACACAGGGAGTTACTGTTGGGATGTGAATCTCTTTAATAAGAGTGCTGAACTGCAGTCTTCAGATAAGGGCTTACAGGAAGATAGAGGATGATGGAAAAAAGGAAAAGTGACAGACAGCAGCTCAAACCAGGGTAAACTTTGCCAGATCCCACAAAGAACCGAGGGATCAGATGGCTCGGTAATCTTACAGCTTGGCTTGGCAGAGGCCGCAAACACTGGGGATATGGCGTCATCAGCAACGGCAGGATGTGCTCCGTAAAGCAGAAACGCTCGCTCCGGCGTCTCAAAGAGAGGTGGGGTGTGCTGTCAGGGCAGTCAACCCGGGCTCCCCACAAGCACCGCTCAGGAAACGGGGAAAGATGGGGCCAGAGAACGGAGGTGGACGATGCAAGACAGAAAGACGGAATGTAAAGGGGAATCTAATCTTTAACCACCGCACATGAGCAATGGTGTTATCTCCAGGCTTACTTCTCCCACCGGCGACGTAATTTCACCGGGGTCTGACAGGCTCTGTCAGTCACAGCCACGAGAATCGCTTCTCTCTTGGAGAGTTTGCCACAAAGGTAAAACACATTCAAAGATGTATTTTCACACGTACCAGGAGGAGAACAGTTTTCATACTCGGACAAAAAGATTAGAGGGTTTTTTGCAACACACAGTGCATTTTGGGACCACATTTTTAAGAAGCTTCTGATATGCAAGTAAGCAAAAAACACAGTGTTTCCTAACGCTGCTGCCAAGATTCCAGGATTTTCGGGCCGTATGGGCTCCCCCTGCATTTCTTCTCTTGCAGGGCTTGTATGATTCGCACCACCTTGAAGAAGCAGCAATAAGATCTTTCTTTGAATCAGACACAATCGCAAAGCTCTTGAAGGCCCTGGTTGTGTAAGTATTTCTGAGCCCTCTGCCAAAACTCCGACAATTCAACTGGCGTTTATTTAAAAAGTTAGATTTTTACCTCTGGGATTGGATCCGAGAGGAGACTATAGAGCTTTTCATGAGCGCTGTCTCTCACACCACACCACCTGGCTGAGTCAAAGTTCTGCCAAATACGTCCTAAACAAATGGCCACCCACTGACGCAGAAGAGGATGTGGATCATTTAACTGCTCCAGGCAAATAGCAATCAGGTTTCCTTGAAGGCAAGCTTCCTAGAACACAAATCAATGAAATTTATTTTGGATGACAGCTTCCCACCTCACCACCAAAAAAGAAGATTATTCCTGAAATAGACAGGAAATCAAAAGAAAATAATTATTCAGTGGTTATATACTGATTTTGGTACAAGATACCACTTGGAAGCAGCATGAAGGGAAGGTCAACTACATGCCGTTAGAGCTAGTTAAAGAGTTGAGCATTAGAAATGCTTTCCGTAATGCATAAAGCCTGTTTTTCCCTCATTGGAAATATTCCTTACACCTGTCAGAGCCCCAGGGTTTACGGCTCACTCCATACACCCTTCCCAAGAACTCTGTCATCGCCATCGGGTTTCCCCTGCGCAGGCAGCAGGGCCAGGCGCTGCCTGGAGGGGCGGTTGTGAGTGACCTCTGTCCCTAACCTCCGCTTCCAGGTGCCAGGTACATAATGGGTTTTTCACACCTCCAGGTCGAGTTTTCTTTTAATCCACCCAAAAACAATGTAAAGCAACCTTCTATTTCAGTTTTCCAGTTCAGGGTTGTGCTTTACTGCAAGCCAGGAGACTTTTACCACAGTGAAGGCACAACGCAGAGAAGAGGCAGGAGAGAATGGCAGGAAAAGGGGTGCTGGGACTCACCTGTCCAGTGTTGTAGTTGTTAACAATCACAGCCAGGATAAAAGCCGTCATTGTCCTGTGTTCAGCCTTAAAACAACAGACAACTAATTGTTATCTAGAAAACAGGTCAGAGAACAACTATATCCCGTGCTTTCTGACACATGAGACTATTCTAAGTGCAGTCTGTATCACATTAAGAGAACAAGGGAGGGGAAAGCAAGCTGGCATTTTCTTGTCAGGCAGCCCTGTCACTCGTTACACCTGGGACACTTCACCAGTGTCTATCATCAGGCTGCCAACACAACCCCTCAGCCAACCTCCGTACGCTGCTCCGGAGGAGGCATGCAAATACCTATCGCAGGGAACCACAGAAAACGTTTGTGGAGGGAATTAGGGAAGTTACAGCGCAATTAGGCTGCCTCTGCACCCAGCCCCCGGGAGCTTCCAGCTCCCGTCGTCACCACTGAGTAATCCGCACTTATATAACTTTTGCAAATTCTCTTTGCTTTGGCTGTCTCTACCGTGCAACCTGGCAGGAGCATTTTTAACTCCGCTGGTCACCGAATCCGCAGCTCAGCAATGACTCTCTGCAGCAGAGCTGCGGGTGTCGCGGGAGACGGAGGTGGGAGGCAGTCCTGCGACAGCACCGACGGCATCAGAACAGCACCAGATCAGCTAAGACAAGCTAAGGAAATGCTGGAAGAGTCTGAATAAAGATGACTTGTCCTTACTGGCATATAAGGATCTGCCAAAACTGAAAGGAAATACTTGTGACCGTTGTCCTTCACAAGGTCAGCTTGGCATGACTGAAAAATGAGACAAAGGAAAAAAACAATCAGTAACATAAAAATATTTTTTCCTCCAATGACGTATGAACATTTCACATCTTAATCATTTTTCTCAAATCACATTTTCATTTGAGGAGCAAAATAAAGCGCAAGCCCTCCGCTGGGGCCGCAACCAAACATCCCTGCAGGAGAGGGCTGACAGGGAAGAGCAGCGTCTAAAGCCAGGAACCCGCTGCCACCCTCCAACACGCCAGAAACAGTAACCGAAAACGCGACCTCCCGCTTAGGAGGAGAGTTAAACCTGACATCTCTGTCCCACATTAAACCTTCACCAGGATCTGAGAGCCACCAAGGACCAAGGAGGATTCCAGGGAGGAATCAGATTAATTTGCTTTTTTTTTTTTCCATTTAACAGAATAAAAACAACGTAAGATTACACCTTCCAAAAGCCCCTAGTCTAATTCTCCACTTGATTTCCAATCCCACACCAAGGCAATTAGCTTACCACAGATCAGGTTTGCTGACAACTGCTGCTCACTATCTCCTAGTTGTACAGTTAGTCATCCACCCAACCAGCGTAAAACCCTGGCCGAATCGGTGACGTTCCCCAGGCAGGGAGTAAGTGCCCTGACCTTTCCTCTCAGGGCCATCGTGCTCACTCACTAGCCACCAAGAGGCAAGAAAGCGGCTGGTGTTGATGTTCAGACGCAGGTGAGCACTCCTGGCTGCCAAGCACGCGGCTCTTGCGGACGCTTTTGGGGTTCCTCCTCTTCCCCCCAGCTGCCCCCTTGGTCTCACCCACAGGACTCCAGAGCCAGGGACGTTTTGGGGTGAGTCTGGCGCATGACCCTACTTTACTAAACGTAGCACCCCCCTCGCCATGACGACGGGAGGTGCAGAGCACAGACAGTCCTCCCTGGTTCTTGCCGTACCACTGTAGCCGGTTTTCCGGCTCAGCCCGGCAGCCAGGGCTGAGAGTGCCCTGGGAATGTTAAAGTAGTGCCTTCCGCAAGCAGGACGACTGCGGGGGGCTGCCCAGGCAATAATCCTCGCACATGTTTCTCTTGCAGTGACCCACATCACGGAGCGATTACAGTAAGTCTGTAAGGCTGGGGGGCGGAGGAGGAATTATTAATTCTTTATATATTCCTTCTTTATATTCTATCCAATCTCCACCTAAGCGGGACTAGATTTTGACAAGAAGATTTCAACTCATCTACACAAACAAGACTAATTGCTGTATTATTTGGTCAAGCGCTAACGCCTGTAAAATCGCTACAGCAGTAGCACATAGCGCCATGATCTCCTGCAACACAATCAAAAACTGCAAAGCAACTCCACTGACTTGAAAAGCCTGTACAGAGAAATATGCGGGTTTTCCTGGGTAGTATCAGTAGTGAAGCACATTGCGTACACCGTGTTTTTGCTAACACACCAACTCAGGCTTCAGGTTGACATATTAGGGTCAAACCGAAAGAATACATACTATGAAAGTGAAAATTTAAGGGAGGAAATACTGACTTGGCAATCCGGTTCCCCTGTGGCTGTGGTTCTGCTGTATGCTTCATGCCAGAGACAGGATCATGTATTTTTTATCAGGCGTAGAAGGTGAAGGAGGGAACTAATTGTTGAAAGCAGAGGGGATGGCAAGACAGAGATGCAAGAGAATATTTTATTGCTGAAGGGAGTAAAGATGCTGGGTTTGGCAGACCAAAGAGCAAAGAGAATGGATTGATGCCAGGCTGCAGCTACGAGAGGCTTTCCTGACTTCTGTGTAACGCTGCACAAAATCCCGGCTTCTTTATCCAGCCCCCTCTTCAGTCTCGGTGTGAATACTTTCTGTTCCTTACACAAACCTCCTCTTGGCTATAATGTAGGCAAACAGAGACCAGCAAAGAGAAGGCTGCTCATCTCCACACTGCATTTACTGTGCTGCCACTGTTACCCAAATACCGGAGGCTCGAGGGGGGGAGGCAGCGGCTGTAAAGCCAGCACGCTGGCTCAAACCCTCCCCGCTTCGATCCTGCGAACGGTATGGAAAGGCAGCAGCAGTAACAACCCCTCCTCCAGGAATAAGCAGCTACACTTGCGAATAATAACACCACACGACCAAAACAAGCTGCAGGCTTGGCAGGCGAGTTCGGAACTTACATAAAATACAAAGTTCCCAGTGCTGGGGAGGGACTAGAGCACAGACCTCCCCTTTCTCCTTAATACAACGTATGTGCTATGCAGCTTCTCCCTAAAAATCTCACAAGTTCCTGGAATACACAGCACTGCACGTCCTGGGCGATGGCCCACGAGCCTTCACTCCCCCCTCGCTCCCCGGTGGGTACCTTCACCAAATTACCCCCAGGGAACACTGAACTTGAGCATCTGCATTAATCATAAGATGAGAATTGATAGCCACAATCCCACTAACAAAGGACACATCTGGAAAGAAAGCACACTATTTATGTCGTTCCATTGCCTTAAAAACTATGAGAAACGTTTGTTTTCTATCATTTTCAGCCAAGTCTTTGGAGTGGTAAGATCTCCTTTCTGCTGGCCCACTTCAGTAGTGTTCACGTGCGCGGTACTGTTCAACGCGCAGGTTGGCTTGGTCTTGCTTAAATTCCCAGTTACAATCCTGATTACAAGTGGGGGGATTTTTTTTTGCCCTTTAAATTCATGTATTTAAGATTTAGAAGGTGTTGTTTACCAAACATTACCAATGTAGCACGTGGTAAATTCTTGACCTAAACTGTATTTGCAAGTTATATAGCCATCTCCACGTGGCAGCAGACAACACTACTCCTGCGCCAACCTATACCTGCCAGCTACCTACAGCAGGCACCTTCCAGCCACCACGTGCCGTGCAGCTCGCAGCGGAGTTGTCCAGAAATACTCCAGCAGGCTTCAGGCAGAGATGACTAAAGTCCTCAATGAACATCCTATGAAAACAATCTGATTATAGATGGAAATAAAGGAGATGAATCTGAATATTCCCATGCTTATTAGGGACACCTATATACCACACACTAACAATTCTGCCTGAGGTGCGATGTCTCTATGACACGGTTCCCGTAGCCTGGAATTTCGATACTGCAGGTATCGCCTGAATGGACACACGGCACACTGTGCTGCTGCGTCACGTCAGAACACCTTCCTTCTGCCTCCCTGCCCGAAGAGAGGGAGGCTCCAGAACAGAAATAGTATTTTAGCAGGATATTCCGCTCTCCAGGGCACTAGTGAGTCTTACAGAACTTGTTCTCCATCACAGCCAAATGCAAAGAGGAATGAGCCATCAGCTGAACTCCGGTCCTAGCGAAAGTAATTTCATCAGCTACAGCCTCCTGAAACCAAATAAAACACACGTATGGGGGCAGCAGATGAAGGGGAGAGAGAGCACGGTACAATCGTTCCGAGGATGAACACTACCCTGGAGAATGCCTGAAAATAAACATGCTCTTGTATGCTAGGGCAATGGCTTCTGCCTGGAAGACGGAGGGAGCACCCAGTCAACCCTGAGCAAGCCAGGCACGTGCACACCCAGTGTGGGGAGAGAATCGCACCCTCGCAGCACGAACGCTGCAGTGATTCCACACAGCCCAACAATTAATTACTGCATCGGCCCTTCGGTCAGCATCTCCTGCCTGCAACTCCCAGAGCATGTCCTGCAGTTGTCAGCCCCCTCCGAGTCTTACAAAACGGGCATCTCTGAGAAACGATGCCGACCCGCGTGCTCTCCACGGCTCAGATGGGTCAAACTGCCGTGTCACTGGATTGACCAAAAAGCTGAAAGACCACTTCTCATCCTGGAGCACGCAGACACCGGTCTTGTGGCTCGTTTAGATAAATTACCCTCTGGAAATGCAGAAGGCTGGGGAAACGGAGCAGGCTGTAACATCACAGAACTTGGAATCCAAACCCCTGCACGCTGCAATGCTGGTTTAACTTCGTAAATGAGTTTGTTTCAAATATACATGGTCAAACCTTGTATCAGCAGGAGAGGGAAAGGACATGTCTGTATTGATATTTAGCATATAACAAGAAAGTATTCTTTTAGCTTTTGATAGGATGACGTTTGCTCCCCTTACGCCGTGAGGACGAGCCGCTGCCCGTCCCCTCCCGCGGGGGCGGTCGTTGCCCTGCCCTGCTGCGGTTGCCCTCTCCTCCCTCCCCACCTGCACCGTCTGTCCGTGGAGCTAGTGAAGCGAAACAACACAAAGAAATCCTAATACAAAATGTCAGAGTATTGTTTGCTGCTGTTTTCTTTTAGAGCACAGACTACCAGCGGAGTGGGACAATAAACCAGAGTGCGGGAGGGAGCGATACCGACGGCGGCAGGAGAGGGTAAGGGGGAAAGGGCCCTCTCGGACTGGCTTTGCCCCCAGAGAGAGTGAAGGATGACACAACACTCCGTGTAAATTATACAGGAGCCTACTCTGAAACGTACCTGGGGCTGAAGCATCAGCCACGGCGAGGCATGCATCAAAAATAAGCTTTTCAAGAGTAGCTTTAAGATGAATAGTTTTCATTTTCTTTGCTTTCCAAAATCCTCTTAGGATGTTAATGAAAATATATTTATAAAACCAAACCTGACAACGCTAGATCAACAGTGGAGAAAAATTCCAACAAATTCAATATTATTCTCCATACTGAAATGGAAGAGAGGTAACAAAAATAACCCCCAAAAAGGGAAGATCAAACTTCTACAAGCAGTTCAGACAATTTCTTATAGGCTTATAATTGTGCCCGCAATTAACTGTGCGCACCACTCCTAATAATTTACATTGCTCAACTAATTGCACCCACAAACCACAGAGTCTATATATGACTATACCAATTTATCTACAATTACTTACCTGCTTAATTATTTATTAAAAACCCCCACAGGCTAGAGCTCTGGTTAAGGCCATCTTTAAAACTCAGGGCTCAGTTTTTAAACCTTATCCCTAAAAGTGACAAAATATCGTAGAGAAGATCAGAATCACGGACCCATGATCGCAGTAACCTCTCTTCTGTAGGGGGTGAATACTTCTACGCCAACCATCTTCAACGCATCAGTGCGTGCAGGAGGAGTGGAACTCATAAGTTAAAGTCACCAAAACATCACTTCTGCTTTGTATCTAGAAAAATTCTGCATCTGAAGACAACCCACAGCCTGTTTTGACAACTGACAGGAACGCTTTTGAACAAAGCGAGTCTGGTAACAACCTGAAGTGAACAAACTGAGGGAGTGTACGAGGGCGCGCACGCGTGCTCTCACCTGGGACTACGTGACAGAAGACAGCAGTGCATTTTAAGCCCCTTTGGCAAGCAAAGCAATACCTTCCCCAATAACGATGTGATCAGTGAGGTCTGATGGCTTTGACCTAGAGCACCTACACCCTAGAACCGAAGGGGAACTCGGAACTGGGAAACGTTAAGGTGCCGTTGCAGCATCAACAGACGGAGCAAACAGGCTTTCAGCCCCCGCAGGTAGGAAGAGGTGGGCAAGCCAACCCCCCCACTGCCAGCACCACGTCGGGGGCTCCCCAGTCCCAAAGCTTCAGAAGCCAGCTTTCATACAGGTGGAATCGACCAATGCGATAAAATGCTGCTCTCCAGCTAATGCAGCGCGGTTCCGAAGTACCTCGGGAGGAAGACTCAAGTCTAAAGCAACTGGAAAAAGCAAACGGAGTGGGGGTGGGGGGGAAAGGCACGTTGCTGAAACCCCAAAGAAACAGCCAAGTTCAGAAGTACTCACACTGTCCACTGCCAGAATTTTGGCCCAGATGAAGACAAGGAGTGGTCTCAGCTCACGAGCTGAACTTTGAAGTAGCTTCAGCACATACGGGAAAATGCCAACAGACAGGGCCTGGGGAGCCAGAGAGAAGAGCAAACCCTCGTGAACGGCTCAGCTTTCCTGCCCAGGCAGCACCGCGCAGGGGCAGGACCGAGCGCTCTGTGAAGATGCAGCACATTTAACGACACAGATGAGAAATCTGGTAGAAAACAATTTCATATATTTCCAGTAAAGAGGGGATCCCTGTGTGTTTGTCTATTGCTCGTTTTAATCTTGGATGTCACCAGATATTTTCAGACTCATTTGGTCCACGGAGACTCAGAGTTAATCTCGCACTAGCTTTTACTCGTTACAGCCTGTGCTATTTTATGCTTCATGATAGGTTGTGCTCTCCTCAGATGGGGCCATTTGCTCTCACAAGTAAACACACCGCAAAAGCTCAATAATTACAGTCTTCCCACTGGAAATTAAATAGGCCTCTTGCCTGACAGAGCCTTTTTACCAAGCCTTTTCAGTGGGATTAGTGACTACGTTCACAGAAGGACAGGCAAGACGTGACACCTCCGAGAATCCCACCGTGATGGCAGATACCCTTCCCAAAGCACAACGTAACGGAAACGTATGGTGGGGGCTGCACCTGCAGCGCTGGGCTCCCAGGGGGTTATCGCTCGCAGCAGCTGAGCATCACCCAGTGATACGGACAAGGAGGTTTACAAAGCAGGTAATAGCTGGAGCAAAGGCCACTGTGGCTGACCCGCAGTTATGTTTTGATCCTTGTAGAAGTTTATAACCCAGAGGGCTTAATATCACATTTAATGCATAATTTTTTCCTACTTCCGAGGGCTAAGCTGTCTGCGAAAGCATGGAGAAGGGAGTCCTGGCTGAGATGAAGGAGGAAGGTAAAGAAAACCAGGAAGAAGTCCCATCCCAGAGCTATTCCCCAACCAGCTGGTGGTTCATCTTCAACACTGTTATCAACAAATAGCTCCATTTACCAGAGCGTTTTAAACTGCTCCTCTGTTTAATTCTTATTTATTATCCACACTGTGCTAGCCGCTTTCTAAAATGCAGAAGGCAGCTGCTGCCTTCTCAGAAGCTTATAAAATCCAGAGACCAAACAGATAAAGAGAAGAAAATGATGCAGCCAGTAAGCCGAGAGAGCAGATGATAAACACATGTGCTTTTTTGTTATTTATTTTACATGACAAACCTTCTTATTTGTCCCAGACTTTTTCTCCTGTTTTGTCCCTTACAATATTTTATACCAAACTATTCCCAAGGAAATCCTCTCCGTAGCAATGCAAATGAACAGCTATTTGGCTTTCTTGATTAATACAAACCACTTTTCTTTTAGGGATGCTTGCTTCATTTCACACGCATGAATAACAAACAAAACACTGGTCATTTGTCAAATCTGTGGAACATCTTCCACATCCTCCTTCCATAAATCACCATTTGTACTTATGGCCTATACCGAGAGAAAGCCGAGTTTTACAAGACAATATGCAACATCCACGCACCAAACTAACTGCCCAGGGACCCAGGTCCAAAAATCTTCCCAGCAAATCAAGCGCTCGCAGCCGATGTACCTGGCTCAGCAGCACCTGCAGGGAGAGGGATAACGGTTATTGCTGAAGGGAACCAACCCCCTGTGACAGCAGAGCAACTCTAAGTGGATGTCGGGATCGCGACGTGACTTGGAACAAACTCACGGTCGGAACAAAAATGCTGGAAGACAAACCCTGGCTGCTGAAAACTCTCACCCCACTGAACAGCGTCACCAGTGGGTACTGCCCTCCTGATAACGCTCTCCTTCATGAAGCTTCTGCAGACCCATGCACCCGTTTTCCTAGGAATGCAGTCGCCCCCAGTCTCCACGGCACTGCTCCACTTCTCTCTGCTAGTTTTTCTCTCAAGCGCAGTGCTCCTATGCAGCACAGCTCTGCTAGAAGGAAGCAGCCCCTATGGATTTCAAATATTCTCATCCTACCACCTGCCTTTCCCCAGCCAAGCAGGAACACGATGCGTCTGCAGGAAGGATTCAAAGGTGAGGAGAAGGCCCAGCCTCCCATTACTCAAAACAGCTCAGAAGCAGAAAAAGAGGCTTTGCTTTCCTTGGCAAACTGATGTAAGAGACTTAAGAGGGAAGCAAAAGGTCACATTAGTCGTTAATAAAAATCTCATTAAAACGAAGTCTGACAACGATAATGAGGTGGTAGTTTACTGGCTTATACCTACCCTGGTGTGAAATATTAACAGACAGACTTTCAGTTCTTAATCTCCTTAACAGATGTAAGATATTGGAATGCAACATTTAATCCTCAGTTTAAATTGAGTAACATCCCTCAGCATGGGTCTCCGGAAAAGACACTCCTTGATTTAGCTCCCCAATTCCATCCCCTTCTCAGTGGTTTTCCACACTGCATATTCAAATGAAATTATTTTTCATGTTTAATGTTGAAGAATAACTAAATTACTTGGCTCATGTCTCATGCTATGGACGACTGATACTAGATACTGAAGTTGTGCAGAGAACAACGGGATGACGTGTTAACCGCTCTAATCGTTTCACCTCTGAATATCGGAGCTCAGATCTCAGGACAGGTCATAAGAGAAAGGATTTTGGTCATCCTGCCCTAGTTGGCACCAGCCTATTCCATAAACTTACTACGGAACTTGGCACGATTAATAATGTGCTTTAAAGACGCCCAGCACAGGAATAACAGGGGCAGCTGTTTGAGATTAAAGCAGTTACAGAAACCAGGGCATGGTGGAAGCTGGGGCAGCTGACAGGAACGTGTCAGGTGCAGGGGGCTTAGGCAGACACGGGAGGCATACAGATTTGGCAATGCTGTTATTACCTGACCTTCAGAAAAAGAACGAGTAAATCCACAAATTCTGTTGTAGCTGGGGAAAAAAACTGGATGTAATTGAAAAGGATTTCCAGGTGAAGATACAAACCCACATCTCAACACTGCTCGCATCGCACAAGAACCTTTAACCAAATCAAATGGTGTCTCATTTTAAAAACTCCAGTTTGTTATTTTCAAAGCCAAAAAAGCCCTCAGCCTCTCTCAGGTTTTCGTATTCCCACTTCCCAAACTGATTTGCACAATAACCTGAAGCCAAAACTGACACAAATTCTAGAGACTTGGATGAGGATGTGGGCAGTCTATGCACAATTTATGAACTTTCAGTGAAATTATGAAATTGCTACACTGTGCCACTATATGCACACAGCGCTCCCTGACATGTGTCCATCATCATTCCTAAACAGAAGACAGGAAAGCTAATTATGCCCATACACACAAGCTAGTGATTAACCGGGATGCAGGAGGGTAATTTAGACGTCAGCAGTCCACATTTTAGCAGGAACATCCTGACAAAGGCAGGATGGAAGAAGGGGACTGCAGCAGCCGTCTCCCCACGCTTTTTCTGGAGTAAGTGTGGCTCTCGTCTGCGTGCGCTGGGAGGTACCTCCACACAGATCGAGCACCTGCTACTCAGGCTCGCCCAGGCTGCGCGTATGCTAACTTCTCTGACAACTTCTCTCTCCTCTGCACCAGGAAGCCACCTCTGTCCAATCTGCCCACGCGCAGCAAGAATTCAAAATGGAAAGCAACTTCTTGAAGTCAAGAAAAGGCCATTTACAAAGGACCATTTCCCTGTCCTTGACAAATCCAAGCTTTGCATGGCTGGCATCACGGCCCTGGCACTCAAATACCTTCTCTCCCCAGGGGCACATCTAAAATGGGAAAACAGAACCAGCTGTTGTTAGGCTGCAGCAGTGCAGACTAAGCACTCCCAAGGGGTCAAAGCAAAAAGATGCTCAAAAGGGGTCTGAAATGCACTTCCTTCCCTCTCTTAATCAGCTGGTCTCTGATTCAAAGTACCTCAAACCTGTTAACAGGCAATCTTACTCCACTAGACAGTATGTTTTAATTATAAGAATAATTACTATAATATCACTATAATAATATAAGAAGAATGTCCTAGCTCATTTTTTGCTCCAGGAAGGAAAGCAGGTTCCTTTGCCAGGTGACCTCTCAAGTCCACTGCAAGGTTAAGCTACCTGCAGAGCCCGTGGGTGCCAAATAATTCACTGGAAAGCAGCAAAGTTGGTGCTGGAGTAGAAGCCTGCCTGCCCTCTCCCATTGCCGTGACAGAGATAAACCACACATCTCTTTAGCCAACCGAGCTCTCAAGGCTTGGGAGGCTCAGGGAAATTAAGATTCGGTCTTACAGAGATTGATGGTGCCATCAGTCACAAAACGCGCTGGTAGCTAACCGGGTGAGTCTTCTCACATGTAGTGAAAGAAATCACATACCCTTGTACAGGTGACTGGAACTATGCTCCTTTTAAGAGAAAGACTTTTGCTGCCTGGTAGAGAAGAGACCACAGCTACCTTGATGAGGGTTTATATTTCTGTCAATACAAACTCCTGGGGAGGAGAGGACAAGAGCAGATGACAATTGTACTATGTGCCTTGCCATAAAATATTATTTGAAATGAAGTGTTATGTTTCTCCTAGATTTCCTTCTCCTTTATAAATATGAACTTTGTCTTGTCTGAGCAAATGCCTACCAGAACTCTACATTGCTTCCAGGCATGGTCTTCAGAGACTTGTTTCTATGTTCTTGCAGCAAAATTTCAGCATCACATTAAAGGGAACACTTCCCAGGCTGTACCAGACAGATAAAGCAGCCATTTCCAAACTATTTACACTGCAGTAACTTCCACTTTCTGAAAAGAGAGAGAAGATAAAGTCTCTGCCTGACAGAGCTGGCAATAAGAGGAGATACTACAGGAGAAAACAACAAAGATGTGCTACTCTATGAAGAAGCCTTGCTATGCAGAGCAAAAGGGGAGGCAGCAGAGACTGATACTGCTGAAGCTGCAAATGGAAGGTTTGCTCAACGGAGAGCGAAGGTACGGGGGAGGAAAAACACTTTGTCTTCATCTGCACAGGTCTAGCAAACATGCCATCGGCTCTAATTAATCCTGAAGGAGCCCCCATAATTTACGCACCCAAAGCCGCGCGGTTGCCA
>KL267473.1:0-12490 GCA_000699545.1 Podiceps cristatus
CATCCTTAAAGAGTAGCCAACCTTCCTCAGCATTTCTGTCTCTAAGGACCACCTCCCAGGAGATCTCGGCCAACAATTCCTTAAACAGCCTAAAGTTTGCTCTCCTGAAGTTCAGTGCCCTGATCCCACTCTTTGCCAGGCCACATTCCTTGAGATCACAAATTCAACCAGGGCATGGTCGCTGCAGCCCAGGCTGTCTCCAATCAGCCCAGGCTGTCTCTAATCTTAACGCCTTAATGATCTCCCCCACATTGGTGAGCACCAGGTCCAGCAACAGATGAGGTTATCATGCAAACTATGCCATATCTTTGTGACTTCTTCATCAAATTTAAGAGTACACTGTATATATATGTTGGTGTTATAGTAGGAAAGACATAACCCTTTCAACCTATTAAAGAGGCTGAGCACCAATGCTTCCTATTTTCAGTTCTTCCAAATCATTATGGATAAAACCAGCTGATGTTATTTCTAATTTTTTCCCTGCTGTCTCTGAAGAGATATGAAGTCTTGCAATAATTCTTTTTTTTTTTTTTTTTTTGGTGGACTATAACGTTGCTCCAGAGCTTGTAGAGCATACTTCTAGTTTGCAGAGGCCTCAGGGGAGAGGTAGGTGCCTTTGAATGCTAGCTCATTGCTCAAGGAATGATGTCCTAACATCAGCAAATAAAAGACACTAAGGGCATAGCTTGTTTGTAGCTAGATGAAATCTACAGAGCATTAGAGGACATCAAAAATACATAAAGAGAAAAGAAGCGTACTTCTATATGATATTTAGACATATGGGAAGAGATCTGAAATTAGATATGGAAGACAAGGAAAATCTGAAAGTATTCAGATATGCTGTTCCACTGCATTTTCAAAGACCACTGACAATTTCTATATTTTTCCTTTATTTTATTTTCTGACAGCACCCAGTTTTTGCCTTACAAGAAGAAAGGCAGTCTGCCTCACAGAATCTGCAACAACTCAGCAAGAGTGGGAAGCCTTTTCTTTTCCAGGACTAGCTGATTGTCTACACCTAACAAGACACCTGTTCTATCTCATAGTTTCTATAAAGTTCCCATTTTCCACAGACTGACAGCTTGTGGTATGAAAGGCAACAGTATTCCCACAGTCAAGAGCTCAGCAGGAGTCCTGTAAGGTAAGATGCTATCAATTAGTTGATCACAATTCAGTAAGTGCCAGGGATGCTGCCAAAAAGCCCAGCATTATCTTTTTGCAAAACAGCAGACCTTGAGTCAGCTGGAGCTCAGTGGCATACTCCCACTTGCCCCATTACCTAATTCATTAGAGTTGCTAGTGAAATTATAGCAAGCTGAACACATATGTTTGTATAAGTGTGTGCATATCTTTGCACATATGTATGTGTAGGTATCTCTATACATAGACCAATGCTTCAGGATATGTGGTAACTGTTTGTTTTTTTTTTTTTTTTTTTTTTCAAATTCACTATTTTGATATCAAAGAGGCTGGTTATAATCTAATTGATCTTGTTGCCTAACCATATCATCTGTGTCCAAAAATCCCATGCAAATTCAGCAAGAATTTATGAGGAGGAACTCGGAGGATCCAGTGATTTATTTTTCTTCATCAGTGTGGATTCTTGTCAGTGCTGGATTCCTAGCATCATTGAGACAGTGAGGGGCAATACTTAGTGTTAATTAATTTTGCATGTGCCTTATTTAATTGACAGAGAAGCTACCTGATGCACCACAATAAGCAATCTACAAAATGTAAATACTTTATTAAAGTTGGTTGCAACATATGCAGTTGGAATAAAGGATTTCTGGTTTGCAGTGTCACGCTCATTTCTTCCTTCTATCCCTCTGTAGGTCTTGGATTTTATCATGGCATCTCTAAATTTCAAATTTAACAACATTTTTTTCAGCTGTACAATGCTGTTAAATGATCCAATCTCATGGAAAAGTAGCTATAATTTCCTTCATGCTCAGCAACTATATTTTTTGATTAGTGAATATTATGTACCAATAGATTGCTTTGAATTATTACATAAGTTTGTTAGTAGGAAACATGATTTTTTCTCTAGTGTGTTAATAATTAAAAATGGCAAAATTAATTTTAAAGCTTAGGAAACTTTTGGGTTAATAGACAAAATCTGATACTTTTGATAGCATTCTAATGACTGTAATTTGTCCACTATGGGCTTAATGCATGAAAGTTGCACTTATAAATAATATGAAAGATAACTGTCATATGCATTGATTACTTTAATCCAAATCTGAATCATTTAAGATGTGAATCATTTAAGATTATTTTATTCATCTTTCATTTGCTAATTCTCTCTCCTTTTTTCTCATATCATGTCATTCCAAATAATTAAACCAAAATTATGTATGTAAATTTCCCCAAACAATATATACTAATTATTTATTTGAGGACAAAGGGGTTTTAGAGGGTTTCTTGATGAAAAAACAGATGCTTAGTATGAAAAATAAATACTGTTTATTTTTGCATGAAATTACAAACCAGCATCTAAAGGCCTAGGACACCTGGTTTTTTTTCCTGAACAGCCAAGAGCCACCACAGATAATTCATGACCCCTTGATTGACCTGAACGAGCAAGAAGAGACCACACAAAGGATCTATCACTTTCAAGCACATCAACTGTGTATTTGACCTCTGAAATGTAGTTGAAACACCTCCCCTTTTCCTCCTGTGACTGAAATTTCCGGAGCAAATGATGCCAGAGGAGCTTAGCAGGACTAATTAAGGATAGTATAAAAGAATATGGTAAATTAATAATCTGACTTCTAGTAGCAGTAGACACAGTACTGAATCACACTATGAAATGATACACTTCAGGACTTTGATCCTGCCTGAGACTTCATACAGAAAGTAAAAAAATATAATTGTACTTTGGAAAGGAATAAGAGTGATGCAAAACAAGCCTATAAAATTCACTACTGTGACAAGTCTAGAAGCTATGGTATATTTAGTAGCAAATTAATAGTGACACGGTCTTCAGACTCCTCTGAATGCACAGTGGGAAGCAACATCAATCACTTTTCCTGCTTCTTTCCACTCTCTCAGTTGACTCCAAAGCATGCATCTAATCCATTTATATCATAATTAATCCTGGACTTCCCTTAATTGTTGCTCTTTTCTACTTGGCATTCTCTGACTCCCACAAACGTATATTAAGATGCAATCAGAGAACAACATTTCGATTGCAAAAGAGATCACACAAATCTTCATATGGTCTACATATGAACAAGTCTATGGGAAACAGTATTTGTGATATGTTGTTTCTCTCAGATAAATCATTGAATAATAGAATGATTTAGGTTGGCAGGGACCTTTAAAGATCATCCAGTCCAATCCCACTGCAATAGATAGGGACATCCTTCACTTCATTGGGTTGCTCAAAGCCCCAAACAACCTGACCTTGAAGAGTTGCAATGATGGAGTATTATCAGCTTCTCTGGGAAATCAGTTTCAGTGTCTTACCACCTTCATGGTAAATAATTTCTTCCTTTTATCCAATCTAAATCTACCTTCTTTCTTTTTAAAACTGTTACCCTTTGTTCTATTACTGCAGGCTTTGGTAAAGAGCCTGTCTTTCTTATAAGCCCCTTATTGAAAGGTCACAATAAGGTGTCCCTTGAGCCTTCTCTTCTCCAGGCTGAACAGCCCCAACTCTCTCAGCCTTTCTGTCATAGGAGAGGTGCTCCAGCCCTCTAATAATTTTTGTGGCCCTCCTCTGGACCCACTCCAACAGGATCATGTCTTACTGGGGACCCTAGAGCAGGACGCAGTACTCCAGGTTGAGTGTCGCCAGAGCAAAGGGAGAGATTCACCTCTCTCAACCTGCTGGACATGCTTCTTTTGATGCACACCAGGATACAACTGACGTTCCGAGATGCACGCACACATTGATGCACAGGGAGGTGGTGGAGTCCCCATCCCTGGAGGTATTTAAAAGACGGGTAGATGAGGTGCTTAGGGACATGGTTTAGTGGCGGTCAGGCACAGTTGGATTTGATGATCTTAAAGGTCCTTTCCAGCCAAGGGATTCTATGATTCTATTGCTGGCTCATGTCCAATTTTTTCATCCACCAGTATCCCTGCATTCTGCTCCACAGGGCTGCTCTCAGTCCCTTCATTCCCCAGCCTGTATTGATACCAGGGGTTGCCCTGACCAAGTGCAGGATCTTGTACTTGGCCTTATTGAACTTCATAATGTTCACATGAGCTCACTCCTCAAGCCTCTCAGGGTTCCTTTGAATGGCATCCCTTCTCTCAAGCAAGTCAAATGCACCATTCAGCTGGGGGTCATCTACAAACTTGCTGAGGGCATGTTCAGTCCCACTATGTATGTCATTGATAAAGACATTAAATAATATTGGTCCCAGTACACCCAAGTACACACAAAGAATACTGCTCATTACTGGTTTCCACTTGGACATTAAGCCCTTTACTGGAACTCTTTGGACATGGCCATCCAGCCAGTTCCTTAACATTCTACATCCATCAAAACCATGTGTCTCCAACTTAGACGTAAGAATGTTGTGGGGGACTGTGTCAAGGGCCTTTCAGAAGTCCAGATAGATGGCATTTGTAGTTCTTCTCCTGTCTGATTCAGTGGACAAGGGAAAATGAAAGGGAATATCATTGTATTCCTAAAACTATTTCTCTGTCAGATGGCAGATCTTTAATTTAGAGTTGGGTCTTACCTGACAACTAAGCAAAAAACTTACACCAAATTAAAAGAGAAAGTGAAACAATTTTGCAAGTATCTGTTTATTTATCTATTTATTTTAAGCACATCAGCAAATGGATCAGAGAAGCAGCACAGAATGGGAATCTGTGTTTGCTCATCACAACCCTTTGGATGCTCTCTACAGTGTCATGTTTTTCCTTTATCATTATTTTGGACAAACACTTTTTTACAGCTGGCATCATAGCTTTTTCCTTCTAACAAAAGGACTGGAATCTCATCAGCTATTTCCTATTGATGAGAAGACTACTTGGGGAATGAAAATCTGTAGATATTAATCCTATCAAGACTATTAGAAAAAATATAGATACTATCATCTACTGTATTTCTGAATGGTATTTCTGAGCACAACCATACTTCAGAGAACTAGGAGGACTTCTACTTTGTGGATCCCAAGCAGCCTCAGACAGAAGATATTTGTCCAGATATCCATCTGTCACTCAAAAGTTTTCAACAGAATTCTTCTCAGATCTCAAAAAAATGTTGCAGAGGTAGGATTTTTTTAACTCATCTAAAATATTCCTGAATTTAAATCTAGAATGTTCAAAAACTATTTGGATCTTATCATAAGTGCAAAGATGTACTTTAAACCCTGAAAGTACTTTCAACATTAAGAGAAATTAGTTAATTGTGGGTATTTAGACTGGCCACCAGATCCACTGATAAATCTGAGAAAGTAGTCCTAACTGGGAAACCATTACAGACTTATGGGATGTATTCTTAATAAATGTGTGAATAAAAATCACCTCTTTTAAAATCTTATTTTAAGAGCATTTGAATTCAGTATTTATTTGTCTATATACAAAATCTTATTTTTATATTTTCTGTACTCTTTTTTAAGATATAGAATATAAAAGGATTTCCATTTACTGACTCACATGTCACACAATCCCGTGATGCGGATCCTGTGTGTGAAAAGTTAATGGTTTTATTGCCTCATTTTCTTTTGATGTAAAACTTAAGGCATACATTTATAATGATTTCACAATGTCATGAGCAATGTCAAAGCATTTTCTAAACTGAAATGTGAATGTTATGAAAAGCTCATATTAACCCCTATTAAAATTTGGCTATATTAACAGCAGTATTTTGCCACTCTAAGAATTTTATTTCTAATCAAACATTAATTTATCCAGAAAGACTAGCTTGTAATGCATGCATTCAGGACATTACACTATGAATTCAATCATCATTTGTATGTCCAGAAGGGAAGAAACAAAATGCGATATTACAGGATATCACTTCACTAATTTAGAACTCGATGCTGTATAAAAACAAAAACCTGATTAAAATGTATATTTACATTCCACAAATGCCACAAATATTTTAAATGAAAATAAAGATTTTTTTTAATATAATGCTGCTGGAGAGCACTCAATTTTGAAAGATGCTGTCTGTTTGCAGCAAGAGTCTGATAAACCTCACTCCCTACCCTGAAGTCCAGCATGAACTGAAAGGCACTCAGAACCTCAAAGGAACAAGCCAAAAGCAATTACTTAATATGAAATTTGTCCAGGTGTATACCAGAGATGATAATGAGTGGGAAGATTTATTTTTATGGTGTGAGAAGTGTGTTTTATGCTTCGCAGTCAGAATCAAGAAAATCTGTTTCACAGGCTACTTACAAAAAGCTTTCAGTGTTCCACGTTCTGTGTAAGCCCTGAGGAGCAAAGACCTTTGAACATTAAGGAAGTCAGAAAATATATAAACTATGTCATCAAAAGGGGCAAGAACAGGAGTTTATATTGTAAATGTTAGAAACCTCTCCTGTTCCAGGCTGGTAAAAGAAATTGAACACAGGAGGCAAGAAATATAGAACCTGATATAAATCTCAGAAAGATAAATCTCTAATTGCTTTCCCTGAGCTTTGCACAAAGGCTACAGTTACCTTTTTAATCGGAGTGTTATTCCTTCTGTTATTCCCTCTGGGGGACTGGGAGCAGTTCCACATCTATCAATGGACAACTGCAAGTTCTCTTGATTGATCACTATTTTTCTCAGTGCTCTGGAAATAAAAATTAATACTTCTGTCATCTTTCCTTACAAAATAATGTTTGGCACTTTTCTGATCCTTCCAGGAAAAAAAAAAAAAAAAAAGACTTAGAGAGATAAGACTATATAAACTTTCACTCAAATGACATTTGCCTAAGTTACTAACAACTAGAAAAACAACTTCAATATTCCTGAACTCATATGAAAATAGATTCACATTTTTGGCTATATTAAGAAAGGTTAGTGCCTGTGAAGCTACTTGAGGATTATACTGTGTTTTAATACCTTGGTTTTGGCTTGGACAGAGTTAATTTTCTTCCTACTTGGCTAGTATAATGTTGCATTTTGTATATAGCATGAGAATAATGTTGATAACACACTGACGGTTTTGATTGTTTCTAAGTAGTATTTATTCTAAGTCAAGGACTTTTCAGCTTCCCATGCACTGCCAGTGAGGAGGCACACAAGAAGCAGTGAGGGAACACAGCCAGGACAGCTGACCCAACCTGACCAAAAGGATATATATATTCCACACAGTATGAGGTCATGCTCAGTATATAAACTGTGGAGACTTGGCTGGGCTGGTGTGATCGCCACATAGGGACGGGCTGGGCATTGGACAGCAGGTGGTAAGCAATTGCACTGTGCATCACTTGTTTTGTGTGTTCTGTTATTATTGTTGTTGTTGTTGTTGTTGTTATTATCTCTTCCTTTTACTTCCTTTTAAACTGTGTTTAATTCAGCCCACAAGTTTTAACTTTTATCCATTCTCTCCCTCACCTCATTGTGGAGGACGAGGAGTAAGGAAGCTGCTGTGGGGTACTTCGTTGCTGGCTGGGGTTAAATCACAACCTTTAGAAATCACTCTTAAAAAAATCAGAACTCATGAATTTTAAAGTCTTAAATGTTCTTTTATTTTCCACAGCTATACCATAATAATAATTAAAAAATCCATACTTTATTTTTGAAATATTGTTGTATCTGTGAGCATCTTCAGTTTGTGGACTGAGTAAAAAGCATCCAACTCTTTACAAGGTATGTCTCTTTGCAGTTTACTATTGTCACATTTGCAAAGAAAATTGAAATAACACACATCATTTCAATCTGGATACACTTTTCATTAAAATAATCTGAACAGTTGGACAGAGGATGACTCATTTTTTTTTTTTTTACTTTTGAATCTGAAATAAGAAAATTTAAAAAGTTTCACCTAAATAAAACCTTGACAGCTGAGTTCTGTACAAAGGTAATATCTTTGTAACTACCTCAAATGATCAGTACTCTTTTTGGTTGAGTGAAGGAAATGAAAAATAGTGTGAAACTTAAAACTAAAATTCAAGGAGAAATATTTTACATCTAGATTTATATTGTCATTCCACTAAATAGTGTTCTGAACAAAGAGGAAGACTGGTGTTTAATTTTTGTCTAAAGGCATTTTGTAATATTAGCCCACTAAGCTTATAACACTGTCTTGTATCTCTTTTTTGTTTGTTTAAACCTTTCAGAGTTGAAGAACTGACATTCATCAACTTTATGTTTTAGATCAGAAGGAAAGTAACAGAAAACCATTGATTCCAAAAGCTTTGAATATTTTATCGTGTTACCAGGCAATGCTCATGTGTTCATAATGATGGTAAGGAATTACCAATCAGTTAAATAGAAGGAAAGAGATTCTCAAACCATAAGACCTTTCCTACAGGAGAGATTTAATATCATTATTTTTGAAATATGACCTTCCCAGCAGCATTTGTAATTATACTTCCAAATTAGAACTAATATACTCTAAAAAAAGAGTCTCTCAGTTACTGAGCATATCAATTCCATTCCATGGAAAAAGTGAGCTTTCAGAATAATGTTGGAAACTTTATACTACAGAGAAATGCAAATATTCTTGAATCCCAAATAATAATAAGTATCATATACTTTGTGAGGTGCTGACAATAAATATTAAATGCAGATTTATCTTGCTGTCAGACTTGAAATAAGATATAAATGAAATAAAATTCACTAATATTAGAAACATTTCTACTCTTCTGCCTACTTTTATATATTAGTATAATAAACAGTAAAATAAATATATCTATACCGTTCATAAGCTAGCAGACATATACAGTTACTTGCTGCCAAATATCGTTTTGCAGGTAATTTAACTTGTATTATATTTACAGTGTACAACTGAATCCTGAATCATAATTTATTTGAGACTTTATCATGTCAAAAAGATGGACAAAACAATGGAAAGACAGCACGTTATTCTAGAGGTTGCTAATGAACCTCCTATCTCCTGTGGCAGTGGAGAGTAGAAGATAAATGGTTCAAGCTAATGAAAAAAAAATCTACTTTGTGACATTGAAGTGATGAATTACTCCAGAGTGAGAAGGTAAATATTTCTGAGGGGTGCAAAAACTACTTTCCATCATTTTTATTTTATATTATAAGATTTTGTTTGATTCTAAGTTTCTAGGAAGATAACTTCTCTGTAAGTTTTCTCTAACGTTAACACAATTCAGATAAGGATTAGAAGTAAGAGATTTCATCTCCTACCTCTGAGGCTGATCTGATGTTCAGCTTACAAAAAGGTACTCATCTGAGTACCAGGTACAGGTATTACACACCTAACAGCACATTTCTAATTTCAAAAACATTTGTAGAATCATAGAATTGTTTAGGTTGGAAAAGACCTTTAAGATCATTGAGTCCAACCATTAAGTCCAACACTAAACCATGTCTATACGTCTTTTAAGTACCTCCAGGGATGGTGACTCAACTGCTTACCTGGGCAGACTGTTCCAATGCTTGGCAACTGTTTTGATGAAGGATTTTTTCCTAATAGCTGATATAAATCTCCCCTGATGCAGCCTGAGGCCATTTCCTCTAGTCCTATCAGTTGTTACTCTGGAGAAGAGACCCACACCCACCTCCTTATAACCTCCTTTTAGGTAGTTGTAGAGAGCGATGAGGTCTCCCCTCAGCTTCCTTTTCTCCAGGCTAAACAACCCCAGCTCCCTCAGCTGCTGCTCATAGGACTTGTTCTTCAGACCCTTCACCAGCTTCATTTCCCTTCTTTGGATGCATTCCAGCACCTCAATGTCTTTCTAGTGAGGGGCACAAAACTGAACACAGTACTTGAGGTGTAGCCTCACCAGTGTCAAGTACAGGGGGACAATCATTTCCTTACTCCTGCTGGCCACACTATTTCTGATATAAGCCAGGATGCCATCAGCCTTCTTGGCCACCTGGGCACACTGCTGGCACATATTCAGCCAGCTGTCAGCCGACACCTGGGCAGGTTTCCCAGCCACTCTTCCCCCAGCCTGCAGTTCTGCATGGGGCTGTAGTGACCCAAGTGCAGGACCTGGCACTTTGCCTTGTTGGACCTCATACAATGGGTCTCACCCTACCGATCCTACACACAAAGTCACATGCAGAGTACACAATAATATCTTGAACAAATACAGGTACATCTTTCACATGTTGCCCCCAGAGACATAGTCTTTTACTGAAAAGGAGAGAGATACACCTGGAAGGAGGACTCAAAACCTTTCCCCCTAGCTGTGCCTTAACTTCTATTACTACAGATCAGTGTATCTGTTCTCCTGCTCTCATTTTTATCCTATTGTTCTTATATTTGCAATTCTACAATTATTCACCAAAGAAAAAATGTATTATTTTGTAGTGCACAAAACTAGTCTTCTACCTGCCAAGGGGCTTTCTTGGAGGATGACAACAAACGATGTGAAGGCAGAATCAAGCTGTTACTCTTACCAGGAAAACATTTTTACCAAGACCCACACAGCAGTATTATTTCATTTGTCTTTTTCTCGCATTGACAACCAATGCAGCTGCTGTGCAATGAACTCACTGCTGCCTGCTGTGTGAACATCTACATTGGAGTTTTAGTTTCCATCAAGATTACTACAAGTTTTAGTTCCCAATTGCCCCCACTTATTGTACTCCATATCACGGAAATTAGTTCTTTTTGGAAATGAAACAATAAAACACACTTCAGAAGGATATCTAATGTGTTCCAGTTGTGAAGAGACATTCAGTTCATGGGATCAGACAAGAGCTACTACCTGACTATACAGTGGGGAAATAAGGTCCTCAACACCATCTCTATTACTCTGTAGGTCTACACTTATTTCACCACACTGCTTGATAATCCAGACACGGCCTATATGTGTTGGCCAGTGTGCTGACTTTGGCTGGGATAGAGTTAATTTTCTTCATAGTAGCTAGTATGGGGCTATGTTTTGGATTTGTGGTGAAAACAGCATTGATAATGCAGAGATGTTTTTGTTATTGCTGGGCAGTGTTTTCACAGTGCCAATGCCTTTTCTGCTTCTCATACCACCCCACCAGCAAGTAGGCTTGGGGTGCACAAAGAGCTGGGAGGGGACACAGCTGACGCAGTTGACTCCATCTGACCAGAGATACTCCATTCGACATCATGCTCAGCGTAAAAAGCTGGCGGAAGAGGAAGGAAGGGGGGGGGACATTTGGAGTGATGGGGTTTGTCTTCCCAAGTAACCATTAGGGGTGATGGAGCCCAGTTTTCCTGGGGATGGATGAACACCTGCCTGCTGATGGGAAGTGGTGAATGAATTCCTTGGTTTTCTTCACTTGTATGCACATCTTTTGCTTTCCCTATTAGACTGTCTTTATCTCAGCCCAGGAGTTTTCTCTCTTTTATCCTTTTGATTCTCTCCCCCATTCCATTGAGGGTGAGTGAGGGAGTGGCTGTGTGGTGCTTAGCTGCCGGCTGGGGTTAAACCATAACAACCAGTCAGAACAAGACTAATTAGTAAAGCCATTTCAGAGATCTAGAAAAAACTGAGGTACTTTCTTAGAGTCTAAGTCATTACAGTGTTCAAGGAGGAATCTAGAAGCTTGGCTACCCAAATTGGTTAACTTTTGCACAAGCACAAATGCTTGGGTTCTTAAGAAATTTTGAGTGATTAACATTTAGTATTTAGCCTGATTGCATCTGTATCAGCAAATAAAGCTGTATCAGAAAAAGAAAATAAAAAAAATAAAAACAAACAAACAGAATAAGGACATTGGTGCAAACATGGATACATGGTCACTCAATCTCTCTAACCATCAGTGTACTCACATTTTGGTCTGTGCAGTTTAAAAAAATCTCTTAGACAATGGGCACACACAGTGCAGGAGAGAATGAAGGCTAAAGACTCTTCCCAACATTGCTAAAGTCATGTTCTAAGAGAAAAGTTCACCTCTCCATAAAAGGTGCTGGAAAGTGCAATATCTTTCACCTGTAATACTGGTGTGATACACATCATTTCTTGTCTGCATCAGCTTGGCTACTCCAGGATAATAGTTTGTAAGATGTAATAAGAGGGAGAAATCTATGAGCAGGGAACTATAAGAAAAGATTTCATACAGACTGAATTCTTTACTAAATTGCAATATCTTACTCCTTATATCCAGAAGTAAATTATCTGTTAACTATTGAGAAACTTCTATGATATTAAATACTTAGCAATAAGAAGAATAAAAACCAAATAATCATCCCAATACCAGTCAATTTAGTACTGACACAGAGTTAATATCTAACTAAAAGTTAGTTTTAAAGAACAGCTTTAAAGAATAAATCCAAGAAAATACTAAAATGTGTCCTGGTGTCAATGGTTTCACGGAGAAAAAAATACTTGTGTAAAGGAGAACAAAAAAGAAGACAGAAAAGGGAAGTTTCTAGTTAGACAAAGATAAAAAGACAGTAGGAAACCTGAAAAGCAG
>JMFS01051057.1:0-26788 GCA_000699545.1 Podiceps cristatus
GTGATTCTATGATTCTATGATCATTTATAAGATGATAGCTATGACCATTAAGCATTTCCTTAACACAAATGAGACACAATTCAGATCAGTTAAACAAAGAATAGATGCCCTGTATACCAAATGTGGAAAGGACATGTCTGAGGGCAATAAAAAACCATACATGTTAGCCAAAAAATAAATACTCTGGAGTGTATAGTACCTGATGGTACTGTGCTATGTATATGATGTTTGTAAGCGTATTCTGATGAAACGGGGGGTGTTGATTCAGTATTACATGGAAATGGTACATGAATGGAGATGAATCTCTGACCATTGAGGGAAAACGTCCACTATACCCTGTACTTGTTCTGGTAGGGCAGACTGAAGGAAACACTGAACTGAAGTATCCAGCTAGCTGAACTTTTGCAGGCTTTACACTTCCATGCCAATCTGCTGCAGCATAATTTTTTTAGAGCAGCTGAGTTCTACGTATCAGGAGGTGCTAGCTAACAGGTGAGAAAACAAGTTGCTTTTTAGCTAGAAGCATAGAAAATAACTAGATGCTTAAATAAGCAGTGAAACATATATGGTGCTTATTTCTTGAATCCATGCTATGCCTTACTTGTTGCTACCATGGTATGTGGGATCCATTTAATGCTTGCCATAGCAAGCTTTCCTCTGTCACAGGAACTGCCCTGGGCTAATGTATGCAAGGTATCTGAGATGCAGTGGTGATCTGGATTGTATGGTATTTTCAGGATAATACAGTCAATAAACTCAGAACTTGGGTAGGCAAAACATATCCTAAACTCATGTAACCACTTTCACCTGGAGTCATTTCAAAGACTGCATGCTTTAATCTCTTGGTTCTAGTGCAACTGATGAAGTGTCTAGTTTTTGATGAGTTGTAAATGTCCCCATTTTGAAGTATAATCATGCCTCTTTCACATGATGTATCCACTCCTAGCACAGCATGTGAGCAGATTGCTATCTGACCATGTTGGTTACCATGAAGAAAAAACTTTTAAAACATCAAATTGCAGAGAAGCCATACTTACCAGTCCATATTTCTGGTATTTCATGTGGGCACATTTCATGATGGTGTGGGACTCTGCAGTGCCTGAAGTATCTGTGTGAAACCCTTCCTGCTACCATTGAGATTCCTATTGTAGACTGAGCTTTTGCTATGCAGAGCTCTGTTCAAACAGCAGATGAAAAAGAGTGTGTTAGTAATGTTTATGCATGCCCAGGGCATAAATACTAAAGATGTACAAGGATCATACTAGAAGTCCCTGAAAACTGACTGTAACCCCAGGCCTTTATCTAACTTAAGATCTTCTATAGCATAAGAGGGCTGAGCTAATAAGAATCCCAGGCCAGACCATGGGACAAATGAGGGACAGTTAGAAGTAAACTGTGTGGATGGATGTGACTGAGTGTTCGTTAAGGGGGTGGATGTCAGTAACAACAAGCAATTGCCTGATACACAGGGACTGGCAAGAAAAAAGCAAGGTGCAATCAGAAGAAATTGAGAGAGCTGAAATATATCTGAGGGAGGGTTTGGGAGACAGATCTGTGACTCAAAACAGGCTATGGCTGTTAGCAAAGAAATCAGATTATAAGAAGATGGTATTATGATAGAGTATCAGTGGAAATAGATGGAAACCGAGTTTTAACATTCATTTTGGTTCTGCCAGTACAACCTTGTGTTCCCAGTCTCCACCTTTGCTTGTGTTTCCACTTACCGCTGTCTAGACTAGTCTGAGCTCTGAGTCCCTGTATTTCTATGTGAAGTGCCTGCAACAGCTAGATTCTGATTTCAGACAGTGGTCCTGTGGGTTAGTGCAATGTAAATTATTAATAATTCAATTAATATTGCATAACTGAATTCATACACTTTAGACGCTGTGTTTCCTGTCTATAAGGCTTTCAAGTAATAGTATCCCCAGCTTACTGGGAAACAAATGGAAGCAGGGAGACAAGCTGGTTTGCTCAGTGTAGTGTAAGAAAACGGTCAGCGAAACTGGTTCCCAGCACTATGATGTGAGTGGCAAGTGGCACAGATATGCTTTTCAGAAGGTGCTGCTTCCTGTATGTCCCTTCCTTGACAAGGCTGCTTTAATTTTGATACAGTCTGAAAGAGCTGTAAAAGTTTCTTCTCCTTTTTTCTCCTCTTCTACTTCATTTATTCTTAAATTATTAATTACTTTCAGGTGGGAAATAGTATCTGTAGGACCAAATATCACTGAACCATTGTCATAGACTGTCTTCCGCTTTCACTACTTTATTACAGATTATGATAGTGACTACAGTGTTATGTATTTTAAAGTATTATTTGAAAAGAAAAAGGTTGCCATTTTTTTTTACATCATCTGAGGAAACTGATAATATGAGGTATGCAGTTACAGGAAAATAGAACAGCTCTTGAGGTTTTTTTCTTTGAGAATCTCTCATGTTTTGTGTGTCAGTTTCAGAATTAAAGGAAAGTAATTATAGATGATACCAGGTATTATTATTAAACAATGTATTTTTATCACCCCAAATTCCAAATGCTATTTACAAACTGTTACATCTGTTTGGATTGGTTCGTTGTAGAGACCAAGTAAGGAATGCACTGACTAGTTTCAAGACACTAAAGTTTACTAGGTGCTTTCTTAAACTCTTATTTATGTTTTGCTGTCATCTATTGATATATAGATGGTATATAAATGGAATATGCAAATGGAAAGTGCAAGGGAAGAAAGGTGAAGCATTCTTAGCTCACTAAGCACACTGTCAGGGAAGGAGAGAAGGAATAAGAGTCAAGTCTATATGAAATGCTCATACACAGTTTTCAGTGCTTAAAACAAATACATTGATTGGGCAACAAAGGCAGTACTATTTTATACATGACGAGTAAGACAGGATCTTAATTTTTTCCAGTGCTGTAGCCATGGTCTTCAGAATGCTGCTAATTATTGAGGCTGGAATTACTCATAATTTTCACCTACAAAAGCAGGAAATTATGGATTTACTCAACGTAAGAGTGCCAGTGTTTCAATAGCAACTAATGATAGACCTTGTTCAATTAGCAAATTCAAGAAATGCAAGATATTTCAAGTGAAAAATTTCCTGATTTTTCCATGAGAAAGGATTTATATACTAAACAAGTAAAGCAGACATACAGAAGAAGATGAGGAATGTGTTTATGCTACACAACCTGAATTCAGGTAGTGAAAATCTCATAAAAACAACTACAGCTTAAAACTTGATGATATTTTCCCCATCTGCAATTTAAATAATGTCTCTTACCATTTTGGGTTTTTTTCAGAAAATGATTAGTCTTGACAGAGATTCCAGTCTGTACTAAAAAGGTACAGAAAACTTAAAGACTGGGTGGAGGAAATCTTTCCTTGGTTTCCAGTTCCTCCTACTTTTACACACTTTTGGCTTATAGAAGCCATTCAGTTTCCACTTTCTTCAACTCACGATGTGACAGGAGGGCATTTTGCTAGTGATAATTAAGGGAGGTTATTTCTAAGGGTGAAAGTGCTTGCAAACCTGACAACTGCCAAATCAGGAATGATTTGCAAGTGTCAATCATACACTACTATTGGAAAGTAAATTTCCTGTGAATAAAAAGGTCTGGAAGCAGATGGTGAAATTGTCACTGAACAGGCAAGAAAATTCTTCCAGAAACCTACTGGATTTTTTGTTGTTGTTACTGTTGGGGGTTTTAATATATCCTATAAAGAAATCTTGAGAGTCGTTTCAATAGCATCAGTTCCGGGTCCTCTTTCTCTTTGCCAAAAGAAATCCAGAGGCAAAGCTTTTGTTTGAAGATATTCCACTAAACCACTACCATCATCTCATGTCAAATATGTTCTCCAGATAAATTTTGAAACCTTCTAGGAATTAGTTGAGGTTGGAGAAAGAGTTTACAGTAAATGATACTTACTATTTCTAAGAAGTGACACTTACATTACAGTCCTTGCTGTACATGTATTTCTCTCAGGATAGAAAGTAGGTCATGGTAAACAAAAGTGCAAACTACTGTTAACCACAGAGATGTATGTGGGGTGGGACTTACCAAAATGATGGAAACAACTCTTTTCAGTATTTGTCATTGCAGCCATTAAATCCTGTTTTTCAAGCTAACAGTGAGTGAGGAATTACAGTTTGTGGCAGCAAGTAGCTGAACTTCCAGAAGACTCAAACCTTTAGCTCTTTCAGTAGTCCAGGCTTCTGGAAATGCAAGGATTTTTGCCTTTGCCAAGTATGAACTAAAGTGTCTTAAGTTGTTCATTGTAACTAATAAATTACTTCTGCAGTTAAAGGAGCATGCAGAGTCACTTCTATTTTTTGGATCATGAACTCACTAGAAAGCATAAACTGATAATGAAGACACATGCTCTAGTCAGTCTAAAGAGTGGGCCAAACCCTTTCCTGGTGAGACTCCCGACTGCAGGTGAAACTCCTGGTAAAACTTCTGGATGCAGTTCTGGCACACCAGTATTCACCAAGTCTGGAGCTGCAGGCAGGGTGGCCCCTGCCTGGGGTTAGCAGGTAAGCAGCCATAGAGACCAGTTGCTCTGAGGTACCAGTCCAAGTAGGAAGGGGAGCTGGTCCCGAGCATGCCTGAGCCAAGCTAAGCTGATCTGAAAATGGAACTAGCTTGCCTCAAGCACAGCAGGGTAGCAGCTTACTTGTATGAAGACTATAAATAGACTGGAACTGAGGAGGATATTCTAAATTTTGAGAGATAGATGTCATCGAATAATCAGAGTATGCTAATAATTCAACACAACATAATACAGATGGTGATGCCAAAATTTGTGTTTACTAAATGTCTTCGAACTACCTTAAAATTTCTCTATCTTACTGCAGTCTTCTAACTTCAAGTAATGAATTCTGCCAGATACTCTCAAAAGTGCCTTTACTCTCAAAAAAGCCTTTACAAGTCTATCGCCATTTTATGCAGCATATGTACTTCATGATGTAGTTTATTTGCTGGGTTGCATCAAGCCCAAGAGCTATCTTCGTGCATATCCCTTAAGAGTTCAAGGACTACTTGCCCATATAAATTCTACTTAGTGACAATTACTTTTTGAATTTGAAGATTTTTTTTGTAATTTATCATCTTTGTTAATTCAGTACTCCTCTCCCGCAGTGTAACAGAAACCCTCATGCATATAGCGCTGCCCTATGGCTAAATGAGCATCTGCCTCCCCAGTCATGTTAGGTAGGCAGGAAGATTCTGAATGCATCTCCATCATAGAAGCGCTGGAGAAAAAATCATCAGGAGTGAATTGTCTGCTATCCTCTGCACATCAAAAAGCATCAATAGTTGTTCTCCTAACAAAGCGTCAACTGTGCGTTGCCAGAAGTGTGTCTCCTGTGTTCGCTTAGTAGGAGGGTATATAATCTATGACATAGTGCAGCAGAGCTATGACAATTGATAATGATTGTTGTCCATACAAAACTTACCTAATTTTTATTAAAATTTGCTTGCTTTCATGTTTCAGTGAAGCTAGCTATAATGAGGCTTAAAATCCCAGATTTGTTTTGAGGTTGTTTATTTTACATTCTAATCAGTTGATTGAGTTGAACACCAAATGGTCAGCTTCTCTCCTCAAATGTATGTCTAGTGCCCACAGGTACACCTGTGGGTGCTCTGAGGGGGTGATATGTATGCTTTGAAGGCTGAATTTAGTTCACTTGCATAATGCTGGATCACTGTAAGCCTTATTTGAGTACTGAGCTCAGATCCTATTATTGTTCATTGTTAAAGATTGTAATTATGTTGACCAAACCAAGATTTTTTCTGAAGGGCATTAATCTAGCTGAACACACACACACACACCCCCGACTCTATCTGAAACACCATCCCTAGTGAAAGCCAGTAGAACAACTGCATCACAGTAATTTTCCCATGGAAATACACTGTTCAGTTTCTGTGTGCACAGTGGAACAGTCAAATACCACAGATGGAAAGGGTTACTTTGCCAGCAAAAGCAGAGCAAACCTACAGTTTGCCAGACTGTAAACCTGGCAGCAATTAAAGACAAAATGGGATGGATTAGGAGTATTACAAGATTGCATCAAATACATCTCGCTACCAAAAGAGTTTTCAGCTCTTCCTCTTCCCAAATAAACAAGGAGCCTGAAACAGTATCTCAGGGAAAATAATCAGAGCATCCAGCTTTATTAAAATGCAGACAAATTATGAGGAATAGCAAAGAATGAATGCAAATATCCAGTGCAAATCTCCAATTTGCAATTTTGAACATTTTGGTTATAGACTGTAATGAAACAGACAGCACATTATGTCTGATTTATTTGAAATTCTATAGAACAGAAAAAGGAAAGAGACAGGACAAATGTTATGTAAAACTAATGGGAAAAATCAGCTGAATAGTACTAAACATAAATTTTCTTTAACGGTACTTTTAAAGATGTCCTTTCTCTGCTTAAAGGTGAGATAGAAAATAGTTTCCAAAATAAGTGAAATTTTAGTCATAAAGAGCACAGACATATTCTTCAGAAAATTATCCAGTTTAGAAATGGCTTTACCTAAAGAGAATGTCCTTTTATGCAGGAGAACTAGTTTGACCTAATAAGAGTCTTTAAAGATTGTTTATGAATCTTGGCTTCTGACTGAAACACTGAGCACAAGCTCTTATGTACCGAGCTACTCAAGCCATGGATTTTAAATTTATTTGACGTGCAACTCCTTCACCAACAGAATGTAAATGAGAAACAACCAGAGCACAAGCTGCATTCAGTCCTTTAGCTTTTTGCTGAGAAAAACAGATCTTTGGTTTGCTATTTATTTGCGTGTGTGCAAAGTTAAAACCTTCAAGGGAGGCCAAGAAGGATAGTTGGAAGACTGTTGGTTAAAGAAGTCCTGATAATGCAGTATACTTACTCACTTTCTAGGAGAAACACTGCACTTCCTTCATATGTTTCAAATAGTTGATTCTGTTTGCTGCCTAATCCCAAAACCCTGGTTCATATTTACCTACACAGTCACACAGTCACTGGTAAGAGTCTTTCCTGTGTCAGGACTGAAGGTTAAAGCTACAAAGGTCTTTATTTATCACGTTAGGAAATATCTACTGTTAAAAAAATAGTGGTTATTAACATCACACCATAACCAGTCTGCTTTAAGGAAAGTAAGTTTTCCTCCACCAAAACACAAGCAAGGATGTAGGCTTGTAGGCAGGTACCCTTCTTTCCAGAATAAAACTCCATTACTTCCATACATGAACACTGATCTTTTTGCCGGTTTCCCTCTCCTGTCATTACATATCACCAGTGTTTGTCTGACGTTACTATGGGCTTCCAAGCCAGGCCTGCGTATCTGTGCTTGGTGTGTATACTTGTTTTCCATGGCGTATGTTGGAAGCTGTTCACAGTTGAGGCAGCATCTCTGGCAAATTATGTTCATTCTTTATAGCCCTTCACAAGTGACAAAATCACAGCATACTTAAATACCTCTGGCATAATGATTTCCATATGGAAGAGCAAAGAGATTGATATGAAAGTTGAGAATCCTGAAAGGAAACTTGGAGACAAAAAAATCCTTGTGCATTAGGAGGATGTAGACTTGGCTTGCTGCTCAAGTCATAGTCTTACTCAGCACTTATGGTGTACTGCCATCCACCATGCCAGTCATTAGCTAAAGCTTTGTTTTCTGGCCTATTAGGTATTTAATGAAGCCTCCTAACCCACCAGCAGTTGATGCAAAGCATGAGTAGAGGCAGTGCTCAGCCCAGCGTGGGCTGGCCGTGTTGCTAACTTAGAGGTTGACAGAGCAAGTTAGAAAAGAGCAGAACAGATGCAGTGTGAGAAGAATGAAAACAGGAGGTAGGTGGTGCAAGCTAATAAAAGCAAGTAAAGGGAAAGCAAGAGAGGTGCTGAAAATTTTCCAGGTAAAGATGAAGCATGATCTATTGTTATAGGGAGGGGAATGAATGAAAACCAGATCGAGGGAAAAATGTTAATAAGAAATGTATTAACGAGAAGGCTAACGTCAGAAGGTTACTTTATTATAGAGTATATCAAGCAGTATCCCACTCAAACCCTAAACTGCAGAAACGTGGTCAATGGGGAATCACCAAAGCACTGGCATTTTTCAAGCTTGTTGCTAGGCAAGATCATGATGGGTCAGATTGAGATTTTGTAGCAATGCTTTGCCAGACTTGTTCTGGAAAAGCTAAAGAACTGTCCAAATAAGGATGCTTATTTGTTTCCATATGTGTCTTACATTTTTACATTTTATTAGAGTTTAATTGTTCAGAATAAATAATAGTTTTCCTATGGCATTAAATTATTCTGCTATCTAGGAAAAGTACTTGTTTCCTTTATTTCAAATGGTGTATTTCTCTCCTGTTAGAACTAATTAGTGCATTTTAAAAGCTGAAAGAATTTACAAAATCCAAGACTGTATTTATAGTATTGCTTAATGACTCTGGCAAACTAAGGCCTTAATTCAGGAAAGCATCTCTATTTGGAAAAGTATTTAGGTAAAATTCATGGTATTGTTGAGGCTTAGATGTAAGAAGACGTGAGTGTTGAATTTGAGTATGTATACAAATGCTCTGCCAAATCAAGGCCTAAGAAACAGGCTTTGAGAATTTTATTTGACTCAACAGAAAGGTTTTTTTGCTCTTAAAGGAAAAACTGCAAGCCCAGGTGTTCTGCCAAAGATGAGATGAGAAAGTAATCTGTATAACTGGCATGTGGAATAGCAGGGCCCTCCCACATGCTCTGGATTTTCACTGGAGGTAAAAACTCAACAGGGAGACTCCAGCTCAGTGTTTGTGTGACGGCTTAGCTGTGTCACACCGGGAGAAGTCAGAGCTGAATTCCTAGTTCCATAGGGCCCAGAGTGGCTACAACACCCATGTATTTCAATGGGAACTGAAGTAATTCAGCGTTTTCCAGACCAGGGTCTCTAGGAAAAAAAAAAAAAAGCAGTGACCCAAGCAGTGACCCCCCAACTAATCTCCAATATTATTTAGTGTTTACATCAACATTACATACTGCATAAAGTTGTCATTTTATGACCATCATAATTACTGCTATTGGACCAGAGCAAAATTCAGTTGATATTCTCACTTTTGGCTGCACAGAGCTTTCTGAAGTCTGTGACGGAGATAATTAAAGAATGGTTCAAATGGCAGTCTCTAAGGCTTTGAAAATACCTGTGGGAAATAAGCTGTTCAGTTGTTCTTTACTGCCACAATGTATTAGAAGTGACATTACTAAAAATGGGCTCATCTTTCTGGTCCAGTAGACCAATTGCAGCATTCACATTTTGCAACCCATGACTGCACAATTGTTGACATCACTTCTTCCCTTACAGTGGCTTTGCAGAAAGCCCTATAATCATAGAATCATAGAACGGTTTCGGTCAGAAGGGACCTTAAAGATCATCCAGTTCCAACCCCCCTGCCATGGGCAGGGCCACTTCCACTAGACCAGGCTGCTCAAAGCCCCATCCAACCTGGCCTTGAACAGTTCCAGGGAGGGGGCAGCCACAACTTCTCTGGGCAACATGTTCCAGTGCCTCACCACCCTCTTACTGAAGAATTTCTTCCTTATATCTGATTGAACTCGATGATCTTAACGGTCTTTTCCAACCTAAACAACTGTGATGCTATGATTCTACCTTTCTTTCAGTTTAAAGCCATTATTCTTTGTCCCAAACAACTGTGATGCTATGATTCTACCGTTCTTTCAGTTTAAAGCCATTATTCTTTGTCCTACCACTCCAGCTTTCTTGTAGGCCCCCTTTAGGTACTGGAAGGCTGATAGAAGATCTCCCTGGAGCCTTCTCTTCTCCAGGCCGAACAACCCCAACTCTCTCAGCCTGTCTTCATAGAAGAGGTGCTCCAGCCCTCTTATCATCTTTGTGGCCCTCCTCTGGACTCACTCCAACAGGTCCATGTCCTTCTTGTGTTGCAGGCTGCAGAGCTGGATGCAGTACTTCAGGTGGGCTCTCAGGAGAGCGCAGTAAAGCAAAAGAATACAAGAATCTCCTCCCTTGACCTCCTGGTCACACTCCTTTTGATGCAGCCCAGGATACAGTTGACTTACTGGGCTTCAAGCACACATTGCTGGGTCATGCTGAGCTGAGTCATTATCCAACACCCCCAAGTCCTTCTCATCAACTCTACTCTCAATCCATTCTCTGACCAGCCTGAATTTGTGCTGGGGATTGCCCTGACCTACGTGCGTTTGGCCTTTTTGAAATTCATCAGGGTCACACAGGCCCATCTTTCCAGTCTGTCAAGGTCCCTCTGGGTGACATCCCTTCCCTCCAGTCTGTCGACCGTACCACTCAGCCTGATGGCAAGCTTACCACCATCGTACCACGATGAGTGTACCACTCATCGGCAAACTTGCTGAGGGTGCGCTCAATTGTACCACGATGAGTGTACCACTCATCTGCAAACTTGCTGGGGGTGCGCTCCATCCCACTGTCCGTGTCACCGACAAAGACGTTGTTAAACAGTGTTGGTCCCAATACCAACCGTTGCGGAATGCCACTCATCACCGGTCTCCGCCTGCACATCAAGCCATTGAGTGCAGCTCTTTGAGTGCAACCATCCAGCCAGTTCCTTATCCATTGAGTGGTACATCCATCAAATCCATGTCTCTCCAATGTAGAAACAAGGATGTTGTGCAGGACAGTGTCAAATGCTTTGCACAAATCCAGGCAGATGACATCATTTTCTCTTCCCTTATCCACCAATGCTGTAACCCCATTGAGAAGGCCACCAAATTTGTCAGGTACAATTTGCCCTTAGTGAAGCCATGTTATCACCTCATTTTCTGTGTGTTCCAGGCACTCCAGCTGGTCACTGACATAGAGGGCAACACCCCATCCTCATCTCCTCTGCCTGTCCTTCCTAAAGAGCCTGTATCCTTCCATTCCGACACTCCAGTCACAGGAGCCGTCCCACCACATCTCCATGATGCCAACAGGATTGCAGCTCTGCAGGCGTGTACACACCTCTTACTCCTCTTGTTTATTCCCTATGCTACGTGTGCTTGCATGGAGGCATGTCAGTTGGACCCCAATGCAGCTGACTTACAGGCTGGAGTGGCTGGAATTCCCTTGTGCTGCTCTTCAGGTGCTCTCCCGCTGGCCTGTGATGCTTTTCTGGGCCCTGGGCATCTGTTGCTGGCACTGGCATCAAAGTGGTAGGAGTGGGATGGATTGAGATTCCCCTCCCCTGGCAACTCTAGTTCAAAGCCCTCTTCACCAGCTTGGCAAGTCTATGACCAAAGAGGCTCTTCTCATGTGAAGCCTTTTAATATCTGTGTTTCACAAGGAAAAAGCCTGTGAAGATGTTGAGAGTGAATAAGGATCAGCTAAGGGATGTTTTTGGACCATGTATTTGAGACATACAAAAAGCAGTAATTTTCACATACTGCTTACAGTAACCAAGTTAAAGGGAAAATTGCAGTTGGTGAAAAAGAGATCAGCAGTAAAAATAAAATCACTGACTTCTAGGGTCTTGATTTCAGTTGTCTTAATGATTGTTACTTATCTGTCTAAAATTAGATTTCTGGAGTGACTTAATTTATGTTTTGCTGCTTAAGATTTTTTTTCCTTTTATTAGCCATAATTTTGAAGGCGTTTAACAAAAAGAGCTCCCTGATTCACTAAGATACTTAAACATTTAAAATAGCCCCCTTTTCAGAAATTCTGCATGTTTCTTTGTAGCCATTGTAGGTTTGATTAAAAAAAAAACCAAACAAACAAACAAACTGCTGCACTCTAGCATGCACTCCAGCAAAATATCTCCATTAATTATGATATTTTGCAGTTTTTAAGAAGAAAATTTAGTATCTTCATTAGAGTTTTTCAGTTGCTGGCTGATTTTTTTCCCATTTCCTCTTAATTTTTCTTCAACTCAAACACAATTTAAATGTCTCACAATAATTTGCTTCATTTATGGCAGAGTTCATTGTAAATCATCTTGTATATAGGGAGAGCTAGATGAGTGTGAAAGATAAAAGTGCTTACTATTTGCCTAACTTATCTTGAGCTTGTTTCTGATGCAGTTTAAGATGGAGCTTCCTGTTCACATGTTGGGCAGTCGTATTAGTAATTATGTCAGTGGTAAACTGTAACTCAGATCTCCACTGAAGCTAGAAAAGTGGCAGACATGAGTTTTTGCACTCATGACAATTTCTTTCACAAGCCTGAAGTTGTGACTATATACATTAGATAAAGCATCCTACTGTCAGTGAAGTTTAAGCAAAATTGCTAATACTATTTCTCAGCTTCGATTCTAACTTGCTTATTTTCCCCAAAAGGCCGGTGCTCCCACCTATTAGAAGTTTTTAAGTTTTGTGGTGCAAATTTCAACTATCAGCAGAGTGGTCTGAAGAGAATCACACAACCCTTTTTCAGTGTGTGAGATTGTTGAAATAAATAGCAGGACTGTGTTATACAACCTACAGCGAGGCCATCAGGCACCGGTGATAAAATGAAGATGAGTTAATTGCAATACATTACTGAAACTGTTCTATACTTAACTCTGTAAAAGCGTCACTGAAACAGACTTTTCCTGTAAGAGATGCCCTTGTTTTAATTTTAGATGAGATCTTAAAGTAGCAGATCATGTCAGTGTAATTGCATTAGTGTCAGTGTTTTCAGAAAATTATTTTCAGTACAGTTCATTTGTAGTAAAAGAAATTGATTTGGCCTTTTACTTATTTGGTAGATTACTATAGGATGGAGAAAACTGGTAGAGGAAAATAGGGGGAAGTGGAAAGGACTTGGGATCTGTTAAAGTCTTATGTGCTATTGAATTAATCTTAATGCACTGTGTAAGACAACTGAACCCATTTGTCTAAATTTGCATAGCTGAGCAGAAATATCAGGAATGGACAAAGAATAATGATTTCACCAGATCTGCTAGGCAAAGGTAGACTGTGTGAGGCCAGATTATATTAGTCCGTTTTCACAAAGACATACCTTCCTTTCCCTTTCCCGGGGCGACAGCCAGCTCCCAGCCCTGTGCCCGGTCCCTGCTGGGCACGGCACAGCTGGGCAGAAGAGCACAGGGTCTGCCACGCGCCTACCTGTTGTGTGGAATCGAGAAGGGAGAAACGGGACAGAAACCACCCTCTGCAACTGGAAAAATCCTCATCCTTCTTCTCCCTTAACCCTAGCAGTGTGCTGAATTAGTTGTGTCAGCTGCAGTATGTACAACATACTGATTTTCCACCAATTTTCTGTCTGAAGTCTGTGGCTTTCTAAAGGACCACCACAGAAGGAAGGCTTAGAACAACTGGAGTTTTTTTACTTCTTCTTCTTCTTCTTGGCTGCTTTCTATATACTACTTTTAAAATACTAAGGGAAAGAAGCTTATTTTAAGAGTACTAATGTCTAATGTGCTTTGCAGAAAATTCCTTGTCCTGCTTTCAGCCAGGATGGAGCTGGTTTTGTCTTCAGCAGCTGCTGTGTTTTGGATTTAGTGTGTGAAAAATGGTGATAGTATGCTGATGTTGGTTGCTGCTGGACGATCAAGGACATTGTGCAGTTTCCCAGGTTTTGCTGATGTGCAGGTGCAAAAACGTGTGAGGGCACAGCCGGAATAGTTGATCTAAACTGGCCAAAGAGAGTGTTCCATGCCATAGACGTCATGCCCGTATAAGGGAGGGTCAGCCAGTGCCTCTTTTGTTCTTGTTCCTTGTTTGGTTTCTGTTCTGTTTGTGTCCCCTTCTTATTTCCTTTTTTCCTTTTTTCCCCCCCTCTGTTCATTTGGGCTTGTTTGTTCATTCCTTTGGCTGTTTGTTCCCTTGCTCTCTCTCCCTGGAACTTGCTGTTCTGGGATGGCTGTGGGGGAATATCCCTGCTCCCTGGCTGCTGCTCGGGATGGGCTGTGTCGGTCCTCGGGTGCTGAGAAATTGTGCATCATTCGTTTTACCATGTGCGATTAACCTTATATATTATTATTATCATTAGTATATTTTTATCTTTTTCTTTGCTGTGCAGATAAAGTATTTTTGTCTCAACCCATGAGTTGTCTCTCTCTCTGATTCTCTTCCCCACCCCACAGGGAAAGCGGGGAGTGAGTTAGCAGCTGCGTCGTCTGGTTACCATTTGGGGTTAAACCACAACACTCCTCACCAGTGGATTTAGAATGTGTTGGTTGTAGAACGAACATAAACACGTAATAAGCTGAACTAAAACTTCAGAGCTGAAGCATCCAAAACATTTTGCTACTTGAAATGCTGAGCCAGGTTCAGTAGACCAATCACATTTATTTTTCATCATCGTAAACCAACAAAGTTGATTTCTGTTCCAGAAATGGTTACAGACACATGGTGTTCAAGTTGCCCTCTTGCAGGGTTTTCCACTGTTTCCTTTGGATCTTTGTGGCAATGTGTTGAAAGTGTGCTAATGTGTTTACTGCACATCCTGGAAGTGAGATCCCAGCAATTACTGAACACAGAGCCAGCCTTTACACATGTAGAGTCTCAGGGGAAAAAGACATTAACCCCATCGTTAAATAAGAAATAAAGGTTTAAAAATAACCTTCAGTTTTCTGCCTTGACACAAATACAAAGAGATCATTAATTTCTTACTGTAGTTAAAATAAATACATACAGCCTTTTTTTTTTTTTTCCCCTTTTTTCCAAGCACATTACCTGAAAGGCCCTGCAGAAGGGATGCATAAATCATTCATGTTCTGACTAGGGCCTGAAAGATTTAATACAGCAGGAGGAATATTGTAGATTTGGTTACAAAGAAAATTAATTTTGCAAGATGTTAAGCCTGTCTGGGCAAACAGTTGTCTCTTGTGTATTTTGGATCAAATTCACCTTTGATGTAAGCACACACATCTCACTTCAGTCAACAGAGATTGAAACTGAATCTGACTCACTATGTTTAGGTCCAGATGCCAGTCATTTATACATTTAGTCACAAAAGAAAACCTGAGATTGAAGACTGAGGATAGCTTTTCAATCTTTTGATTGATGCTAATTGCAAAGCTTTGTTTTGGAAATGGGAGTTAGCAGTAACAAACATCTCCCATGTTTTCTAATTACCAGTAAATTGATACCTGAGATTTTTTTAAACTTTTTATTTTGGACTTAGATTCAAAGTATTATATGAAACATTTTTAAAATACAGTGAAATGGGTAACTAGTAGAAAGAACAAATATTAGCCATTTAACAGCCTAAAGCTGTCATGACTAATTACTAAATATGAAGCTTAAAGAAACTGAAATACATCTGAAATCAAGAAATAGTAGAATTTTGCCTTCCTTGTGCATTGAAATCTATGATAATTAGTGTTTTGGGAATACAAAGTTATTTCTTACTCGAAAAGCCCTTCTCGGGATTTTATCTAAACATTTGTTGGTGGCAGTGAGGTCAGTGAGAGATTTTTCTACATTTGGAGATGATACATGCCTTGAAGACTTTATACTAAATATACTCATCTCATCACCTTCCATGCCACTTGTATCTGTACTGTTGCATTTTACAGATTTTCAAAACCTCAGGACCATAGATATTTACTTAAAATAGTGCTTCTCAAGCTGTGGGTTATAGTCGTGAAAAAGTTGTGGAGACTTAAGGAAGGTCATGTTGGTCTAAATCTTAAGAAAAATCCTTTTAGATATGAAATTAACTGTTAAGTTGACTTACTGCTAGCAGCAGTTGACCTCCTCCAAGGACAATAATAAAAAGATATATTATTGGCTGCAAGTGCTTGAGATAGCTAGGGAATGGATAGCTACCTTTAATTTCTGACAGCAAGTCAACTCTGTAATGTAGAGTTGTGTGTCAGCACCTGCAGATGGTAATCACAGCCTTGATCTTTCTCCTCTCTGTGCCATAAACAACCCATATAAAATTTAACCACAGATTCTGTTGAAGTCGATAAGAAGATAGTCTCCCTGATGACACAATCAACTAATTATATTAAACATTAAGAGCCCTTACAGAGGTATGCAAAGTGTGCCTTCTGAATACTGGCAAAATATTTGGGGGTGAAACAATATACTTTGTTTTAACAAGCCCAACTAGTCAAAATTTTTACATTTACATCAGATTCAAGATTCTTCACTTTTGAAAAAAAAATGGGGGGGAGGGGTGTATTTTTTTTTTTTTTTAATAATGTCTGGAGTTTTTTTCAAAGGGAATAAAACCCTAAGTCTCTAAATACTAATAAAATCCCATGTGGTCATGACAAAACTAAACGTATGTGGGTTGTTCTCCAAACCTGTGATATTTGCTTCTTTCATATTTTGCTTTTTGCATTCATTTCCATTAAGAAGAATCAGGTAGACTGTGCTGCCCTGGTGATCTTTTTATCTCAAGCCATGAGTTTTCCTCTCTGTCTGATTCTCCTCCCACGCTACTGGGGAGAGGGGAGTGAGCAACTGCGCATTGCTGGATTACCGGCTGGGGTTAAACCGCAACAAAGACTAAGGCATCCTGGTATCTGAGGCTTCTACTGAACATTGGTAGGTTTGCTTCTGTACAGAGAAGGGTTAATTTACAAAACTAAGTGCTTAAAAAATCTGCAAGTTACTGGATTTAAGTACAGTGTAACTACAGATAAAACTTAGAAGTCATAAATGTTAAATGAATGCTAGCAGAATTGATCTATAATTATGGAATGGGGGCATTACATTTAATCATTTCTTGCCTTTGAAAAGGTTCGTGTTAAACAAAACTCCATTATACCACTAGGGGAATTGTTCTTTCTCCATTGTTACAGTAAGAGAGAAGAATTTATGGCTAATAATAAGAGAGAGAAATCTGCATAAATCTTGCCTGAAAGTATACCATGGGACACATAGTTTGTTATTAAAAACTCATAGCTGATCGTACTTTTCTACAATACAGACACAGGGAAAATGATAAAAAATAAGTGAGCTTCCAGATTACCATTCAGAAGTATTCTCCTACTCAGGTTTGGAAAGCTCACAGCAGTGGCAAGAGGTAGTCAGCATTAGGTAACTTTCTGGTTGCAGCCAAGAAAGGAATGAGGCATTTAGGAAAGCGAATCACTTCCAGAGGCAGCTGCCAAGGAGAGGGTGGAAGTAGGTTTCATGCTTGTGATGTTCACTGTTCTCTGCAGCACAGAATTATTCCCACTGAAACAGCAGCTATGGAGTGGCTGGAAACTGGTGACCCAAGATGTCCTGAAGAAAGGTTTAAAAGAAAATACAGGATTGCTTTGCTTTGCTTTTCAGAGATGAGCTCCATCCCACCTTAGCAGAAAGATAGTATGCGGAATGCTCTGCTTTGTCCTTTGAGCCAGAAGAATTTTCCCCTGGAAGACCCCTCTGACACATTTACTGATTTGGCTATTTTTCAGGTATTGGAAACGCATACATGTGCGTATAGGGCCACCATTCAGTTTAGCCCAGAAATCTCATAAGTCGCACTTCTGTACTGACAGAACTAACCCTTTCTCAAGCTGTTGTCACAGGAAAAGTCTGTTTGCTGGTGGTCTCCAAAAATGCCAGTACTGGATCCTTCCCGTGTTTTAGTGTCTTCAGCTCTATTAGCTAAAATGTTAATATTAGAACACGTGCTTTGTGGTAGAAACTTCAAGACATCATCAAAAAGATAAACTGAGAACAAAATGTTCTCATTGCAAATGTTACATTACAGAATAGCAAGTCTGTTGGGCATATCTCTTTGTAAAATATCCTCTTTTCCTCTTAGTTTCCCTATACTTTCCCACAACATTTCAATGGCTTTTACAGTTGAAGACTGAGACACTAATGAGGAAGCTGTAGGGGAAATGGAGTAATAACAATGTGAATGAAATATTCAGAAACTTCAGCTATATTGTGATAGTTTTCAAATCCTGTGGCATACTTTCATTTTTTATTCTGTGCTGTGGTTATTTAACTCTTGTGATTTTTTTTTTACCCTGTAAAAAATAGTTTTCATATCTTTTATCTAGATATCTGTCTGCATATGAATGTAGTGTGACAAGCCAGGTGACCTAGATCCTGTTAGCACTGCCATACAGATGAAGGCAATAGTCACATTCTTCTGTAAGTTGAGAGGGAGACATTTAGAGCAAAGAGCAGCTCTGCTCTGAGTCTGGAGCATCCAAATTTCAAATTTACTAAAGTCCTATGGCTGTGGAGTTCTTAGAGGTATCTCAACATTTTAGTTTGTATGGTACAAACCTAAGAAATCCAACTTTATGTCATAGAATCCTGCTGTCTGTGCAGAAAAGGAAGTCTAAAACAAATAATACTGCAAACTATTTTTCCAAGGCATCATAGCTGCTATATCACATACTCTTCATTTGGGCAAGCAAACTGTCCAGCAGCATTCAGACTGTTAAAAATTGCAATTTAGAGAAAAGAGGCACATAAAGTTTCAGAGTCTTGATGAAGTGACTTCACAAGAGGATAATCCAGAAATGAGAATTTTTCATAAGCAGAGCTTGTGCTTCTGAGGCTTACAGTGTGATTTTCACAGATGAAAGTTTCTGATTCTTCCTTACCTTGAGCCCTTTGCAGGCATGGACAAACATAAAATAATGGCACTTGGGGCAATCAATGGGGAACTCTTGTTGGGGAGCATTTAGACTTCTTCCCTTTGGTGAAGGACTTAGTTTTAAGAGGTTGATCTGAAATGTTTTCTTAAAAAAAAAAGTACCTCACCTAGAGCCACAGTGCAGAATTATCCACAAAGCACTACCCAGATTTTGGCCTCTGTTTTCTTGGTAGAATCATTAATGTCTGAATTTAATCTTGCACATTTCTTTTGCTAGGAGGTCTTTGACAATTGTAACACTCAGATGAGTAATTAAAGAATAACAGGAGGTTAGTAAGATGATGCATAGTGTAGATGCTTGCTCTAGTTCAGTGAGTAGTTCTCCGGCAATACCTTTCAAGCGTGAACCTAGGGAACAGGAGATCTATATCAGATTTGTTGAAGTAATGAGAAGTTTCCAAGAAGTGAACCTCTATGGAGTCTGTAAACCATTGCCTAGATCCCAAGACAAGCTCTTATAAAAAAACCCTACCCAGTAACATGTTCACTTACCAACCTAACTGGCAGACATTTGGTGGCAAGGCTGCTGCTGGGACTCCCAGCTGCACCCAGGCGATGGCTCAGGGCCAAGGCTGCCGCAGAAGCTCAGGCCACCTTCATCGGCATCATCCCCACAACCAGCCTGATGGCTCCAAGAGCCGCAGGAGCAGAGAAAAGCCAATGCTGTGATCCTCCCCCCTCAGATCTCTCTTCTTTACTATTGCTGTTGGTTTGGGGCAGCTGATGTGCGGTGCCAACTCTAACGCAAATGTCTGTGCCTTTGAAGCTCCGACCTTCCCATACTCTGAATGAGTCCTTATGTTTTCTCAGTGCATAATTAAAAAGTGCCAAGAGCATTTTAAACCCTCAGAGATGGAGTGCTTCTGTATCTTTTTCTTTTTTTCCTTTTGAAAAGGTGTAAAATTTTCTGAGGAAACATAAAAGAGAAAAGGAAGAGAGGAGCATTCCCAGTTGTGTTATGATGCAGTCCTTGGGCTGCTAAGAAATCAGACTTCCCTCCGCAGCAGCAGCCACTCTGGCATGACCTGTTACTCCTGTCTGCAGACTTTTCCAGCAGATGTGGCTAATTTGAGCCTCATGCATGATGTGAATCTGTGATTTTCAGCAGGTTGGATAAGATGAACCACTACACTTTTTGTTTTAATATGTCCTGTTGCAGATCCCCTCCTGGAGATGCAGTAGCAGGCATATTAGTGCTGTTAGCTCCACTTTATTACGTGTAAGTGCTGCCTAGAGAGACCCAAGGAACCTCCATTAGAGAGCACAAAATTCAATAACCAAAGCCTGATATACACTAGCATTTCCAGCACTAAGATAAAATCAGACCAGTTTACGGCCAAATTAATCTCTGCATTTAATTGATGAAACACCACTGATTTCATTGGCTCTGCCTGTCAGAAACTAAAAGTAAAGTTTGGCCAAATGCAGTCCTCACCTAATGTTATTTCGAAGATGAAACTAACATTTGAATACTCCTGAGTTTCCCTCTGAAATTCATTTAAGTCATCTCTACCATAATGTTTATTTTCTGCTCTACTGTTTTGCTAAAACGAATGCAAAATGTCATTAATTCTTAGTACATCTTTTTTTTTTTTTTTTAATTATTTTTAGTCAAACTTGGTGTGAAGTGTCTCATTTATGGAAGGTAAACTAAACTGTTCCTAGAGTAAATAATCAACCTCTATGCTAGTAAACCTACCTTGCCATAACAAGATTACTTATTTTTAATTATTTTGGGTATGGGAAACAGCAGAGTTTAACAACTGCAATAGTAATAAATTAAGGGTACTTACTCATTTTCTCTCCAAGTTGGTAATGAACAGCTTTCACCCTAACCAGAATCCCACTGTGCTGCAGCCATTACGGTTATATAGACTGTATCTGTTGTAAGCAGCAACCACAGCAAGCTTTTTCCACTCCTACCAGTTTGCAGAGCTAGCTAGAGCTCTTGTGTTAAAAGAGCCATCAGCAGTATCCCTGTATGACTCGACTGAGCCTTTCCTCGCTGTCCCTTTTAGTTTAGCAGCAATTCTGCTGCTGGGTGAAAACAGGAGCCATTTTGTTATCGCGTCTCTCTCTTAGAAGCAGGGGTGTTTTTCCAGGTATTTTAGCCACAGTTGCTTTTGGTGAGTTATCATCTTTCCTTTAATCCACTTTTCCAAGTGTTACTAAGAAATAGGTTTTTTCTTTAAACAAAGAATTTCCAGTGTAAATCAGTCACAGACTAAAACAAACAGTATATTAAAATTCACATGACCTATTATTTTTAATTGAATCTTAAATTACCATTCCATGAGAAGTCGAACAGTGAAAAATAGTAGGACATCTTCATTTAGAATCTTAAGATTTCCTAAATAATCTTTTAATAAATTAGCCTTCAATGAGTCAGTGACACTCTTTAATGAGTCCCTGACTAGAGTGGGTACAGGATTATTCCTTAAATTGTTACCATCTTTCTTAATGTTTCTGTTCAACTGAGAATAAAGTTGTCAGATAAAAAACTATTTACAAAACCCTTAATAAACAATTAAGTTTAAAATAAGAATTAAAAATGTTCCAGCATGTTTTTTTTTTTTCTGTTTTTTCTTTTTTGATCAGAGAAGACAGTGCCAGATTTTACTCATACATTTGGTATGACATTCTTGATGATGGCCTTGTTTTATTCTTTTTAAAAATTAAACCAATCTAAGAGAGTGCTATTTAGTTCAACTTAGTTTCTAAGTTTACTGAACCATAGGCATCTCTGTAAGTTAGAAAACTGCCAGTTTAAAATATGTAAGCTAAAAGTCCTGTAGGAATGTCACCCTCTGTGGCCCAATGGAAAATGTAATTATTTCATTCAGTGTTATTTTTTTTGTGTAAGAGAGCAACAAATTAAAACAACTAATACACTTCACTGAACAATATTTAGCAGAGCTCAGAGGCTTCAATTAACCACAGTTTAATAAAGGTACTAATCTGTATTAAATGAAATCCTTCAAGGGCTCACATGGAAACAATGCATAAGTAGTAATCAGCAAGTCCTGATAGAGGGGCCTGCTGGGGCAGATAGCTGGAATGTGCTGCGTAATCAAATTCCAGGAGGTTTAAACCCAACAAAAAAAAGATAAATTGCTCAAGCCTTTTTTAAGTGAAAGGTGTTTGAGGGGTTCTCCCCCCCTCCATCACTAGATTTTAATATCCAGCATATTCTAAAAAAATTACAATAAAATCTTTATTTCACATTCAAGTCAAAACAAGAAAGTAATTTAAAGCTGCTTACGTGCCTCCCTTGTGAATGACCCCCATCATATAACGTTGCAAATAATAAGACTAAGCTCCTCAACGGGGTTTTTTCCATCTCTGCACTATGAGTATTCACTAAACTCAGAAGCTCTGATTAGCCACAATTTGTGTGTTTGATTCCTTCAAGAATCCTCTGAACATCGCAGGCTGCACTCAACATACAGTGCTGGAGAGTGGCAGTGATTTTTATCCTCAGTCATATGTACATTTGTGTGTATGGAAAATTGAATAAACTTGTAGAGTTCAACATGATGAATATTAGCACTCTATTGTCTTTTAACAGACAATATTTGATTTGTGTTAATGAAAGGCCTGTACCACCTTGCTTTCCAAAGTGGTTTCAGCACAAAGAATAAACATCTTCAGACGTGTTTGTGTTCCGATTTCCGTCACTGCAGATCTTAGTGCAAGTCTCACAACAGGCAAAAGTGAAAAAAAAAAAAAACCACAACAAAACAAAGCCCCCCCAAAAAACAATTGAACTGCTTATTAGAAATGTTCACATCAGTCACTTTGCGTCTAGGGCCTCAGATTCTAGCATTCTGATCAGTGGATCAGCAGACTGCCAATTTTGCCAGTCCTGTCTGACCCCTCAGCACCACCAAACTCCACTTTAGTCTTTGTGGGGTTGACAGGGTGGCAGCTGTACTTCCCATAACAGCAGTATTAATGTTTTACACTACATCGTTTAAGTTATGTCTTACATCACAATTCTGCTTTCTCTCGTATACCTTTCTGAGTAAGAAGAGTCAGCTGTGACTACCCAGACTGACCAGCTGGTAGCACAAGTCATAGCAACGCTCTTTTCCTTGAGCCTAAAGCTTGCAACTGAGGTTAAGTCTGGTTTAAGGAAGGAATTTAGCCGTTATGAGGGAGAAGGAAGAGGGATTGACTAACCTATAGAAAATATTTCAATACTTCATAGAAAGTTGTTCCACAAAATGTGTCTACTCACATGAAGATACTTTACTAGGTATTGGAGGAAAAAACGGAGGATAAGATCTAGCAAAAAGTAGAGACAGGTCTCTTCTTCCTGTCTTCATGTTCAAATGGCTTCACAGCAGCTTGCCAGGCTCTTGCCTCTGCCAGCTGTAAAAGCACAAACATTTTTCAAAGATACGTGTAATAAAAGTCTTAGCATGTTTAGTTTGTTTGTAGCGGTCCAGATGTTGTAAGCTTAATCCTCTGCACATGGATATCATCCATCAACAGCCTTTATCATGACTATTAATTTCAAATTTGGGGAAGAAAGAGATATGGGGCTCAATCCCAGAGAGTGGGATTATTGAGTGATGAAGGTTTACAACATTTTTGCCCATGAGTCAGAGTCTCTTTCCAAGGCTTCACCTAGTGTATTGATGCTTGCTGTTTATTTCTGGGTTGGTGTAATGGAGATCCCTCACCCCAATTGTGTTTTATGCTTGTACATACAGTTGCAAGAATTTTTGCATATAAGAAACCATGCGGTAGCATTATCATTTTCTTGTTAAGACCATTTCTGGCAGCTGCTACATGAAACTAGTACACAGAATCCACTCACTGTTGTAGGTAAAAGCACAAGGAAGTATGGTAGATATGTGAAAGCATGGTGGGGGGGCTTGTTTTCCTCATTGTTAGGCTCTACTCCTTCAAATTTTCCAAAGTCATGACACTGTGGGTTGGCCACAGGGAATAATTTGCAAGATTTAAAATTTAGTGAGGACCACACAGGTTCACTATAAAATTGTAATCCTAATAGTAATTCAAGGGTTAGAAACCAAACTGTAGGACTGCCTTAATAGTCTCATTAAGTCAAAGCCAGAATAAGCTGAAAGAAGGCCTTTCAGTAAAGCTTTCAAACATCAATCCATAAATTGAAAAAGGATGGAAAATCCAGTGAAATATTTGTTATTATATATAATGTATGTCACAATTATGTGTTGATACACATCATTGTTAATATGGTTGAATTCTGATGTAGATCACCTTCAAAGTTATTTATTACACAAGAATTTAAAATTAAAATCCTACTTGAGTTTTTATATCATGCCTTTTGCTTGAGGAGTTCAGCAGATTGAACAAAAATTTCAAACTTTCTGAGACTAAGATACAAGCTGATTTTTTTCAACAGTCCCTTTTAAAGTAAGACCCTAGAAGTAAGACCCTAAGGTAAGACACTAGAAGCACCTACTTAATTTATATTTCCTATGATTTTTCTACTTTTCTTAGTCTGTGATTTAATGAGAAATTCTGTCTCAAAGCTATTCTTTTCCTTCTACTTTGACCCTGAAGAAAAGTTATGAAACTTTATAACATGGCATTTGGTGACTGTTTCTTTGTTATTAAAGATTACTAGGTGCTTCTGTTTAAGCCACATGGTTAGGACTAAAAATCAGGACAAAACAGGAATAATGGATTCATGTGTGCAAAAAGAAAAAAAAACGTACTAAGACTTTTATTATACGCATCTTGGAAAAATATATGTGCTTTTACAGTTGGAATAACGATTTCACTGAATATCACTGATTATATTTGACTTCCTTTGCCAATTAAGAAAGTGCATGCTGAGGAACAACCTGTGAAACTTCACGGTCCACCAGGAAATAGACTTATTGTACACATGGAATTATATGAGAAGAAATATCTTCCACAATGTACTTATATACAACTGGGATCAAGATTTAAGTGATTAGAGTTATGCACTTTTTAATTCTATCCATGTGAAATTTTCCCTTTTTTGTCGCTCTTGGATTAGATTATCTAACTGCTTTCATCTGAAAGGAGGAAGAGTTGATAGCACTAGTCACAGTGATATTTTTTAATTGAAGTTGAATCAGTATAGACTGTTGACAGAAAGAAGGAAGAAGGAATGTTTCATTGCCAAGGGGAGTAAAGGAGCTGTGATCAACATTGGAGCACACAACCTGAATGAAAAATATTGTAGTATGACAAAGGTTTTCAAGTTCTCAAATGTAGTTATGATTCTGACTCAAAAATACTGCGAAGATAATGAAAATCCTTTCACATAAAAAAATAATAATAAAAAAAAAGTCTTATCCCTTGACCCTGACAGATGTGTGCATGACATGGAATTCTTATGGGCTAAATAAGATCAGAAAACTATAAATATGCTGCTAGTTTTTGCATGACTGATTTTTGCATTGAAGCAGCAATGTAGGTCACAAAATAGTATTTGATCTGAACCTTTTAAATAAAAAATTCAATTACATAATGCTATAAACATTCAGTGAAGAAATACACCTAAAACCAGAGGTACAAAATCTTTGTGGTTCTATGAGGGACTGTCTAACTATTTCAGATCTGCTGAACTATGACATTTTAAATATGCTGCTTGCATCATTACACAATTACACATGCTTCCCTCGTGACAGCATCGTATGTTCAAAGCATAAGCAAAGTGCATAAAAACAGTTTTTTGTACTGTTCACAATATCTGAATCAGAGTTTATCTGACAGTGTTTCAAATTGATGATTCACTCCAATGGCTTCAAAAATGCTCATATTCTCTAGATGTTTTGGAGTTCTTCACTCACAGTTATGCAAATATGTTATAGGTATTACAATAAAACCATATTTTTATAAGGAAGAAGTATCTGTAAGATATTACTATATCCTGATGAGTTCAGGAATTTAATTATTAGGTTATACATTAGTTGTGTTTTTCTTATTTATTTATTTCTGGACTGAAATTAGCTGGACTGCATTAGCTGGACAATTGAAACTTGGATATTATTTTTCTGGAAAATCAAATGTCAACAATCTCTGGGTTCTGAACAGGAAAAGGAAAAAACAAACCAATGATGCTAACTGTACAGCTAAGTCTAGAATATAATAATGCCAAAATATTATCATGCCAAAAACCCTAGGAAATAAAATACTACAATGCCAAACTTTGTAGAAGTGTTTCTAAAAGAAACATGTCTGTTACTGCAGGGAGCAGGTTTCCTTTCTCAGAAACAGGTTTATAAGAGCCATGCTTTGGATTTGCTAGGTGTTTGCTAAAGCAACTGGCCACGAGATGATTTTAATGAATAAAATATTTTTTCTGCCTCCTGCCCTCCCCCTCCCCAACAACAAAAGCCGCTAAGGGTTGCACGGGAGAATCACAGAATCATAGCACGTCCTGAGTTGGAAGGGACCCACGGATGATCAGGCAGTGTAGGACTTTCTCTGATATTCTCCATTGCCTTGTGCCAGACAGGGCAGACTAGGAAGGTCTGCCCTGAGAGGAGAGGAACAGCTGTTCATGCAATGGTATGGAAGGATCCAGACCTTCCCAGGTGGGGTTTTGGGGGAAGGAGGTGCCGTTCTCCTGGCTGCAGGAGTCACGGCGGAGGCCAGAGGGCTGCTCTCTTCCCCTGCCCGCCTCAGTGGTGCTGCCAGCTCCTGCCTGGAACTGCCTCTTCTGTCTTCGTGCTGACCAGACATGGGCAGGCACAAGCAACAAAAGTGAGAAGAAAGCGTTTACCTTTTGTAATGCATTGTATGTCTGAATGCTTCCCCGTTCCGCTTAGTGCAAACGTCAGGGTGATAGCTGTGCCTTGGACGTAAACTCTCAAGCCTGAAAACTTACCTTTACTTCCTCCATCCTCTGTCGTGCTTGGTGAAAGGCAACCATGAGTCTAAGTCAAAATACTCGTTTTGACCTAATCTGCTGAGAAAGGTTTTCCTTAGCTCTATCTGACATCAGTATCAAGGCTTGCTAGCATTTTCTCAGTTTGGTTTCAAATGGTATGTCACTGGCATAGCTTATATTAAACTCTTCCCTTTAAGAGTTAGCTAAAGTAGTACATTCAGTTTCAGTTCAACTATTGCTGAAGTCAAAGGTCATAACAGATCACATAATAAGAAATGACATCTGAAATGAAAAAATACTGGAGCTGTTTGTTATAATGCCGTTTGAAAGGCAAATGAGAGAGCACAACACTGTTGTAACTTCATTCAGAATATAGAATCATAGAATGTTTTGGGTTG
>KL267474.1:0-19640 GCA_000699545.1 Podiceps cristatus
CATGAGACTGGATGCTTACAAGTCTATGGGCTGTTGCCTAAACCTCACCTGAAGCCTCATTTAAGTTGGAAACTCCCAATCTGGTTTGTGAGTTCTGATTCTTCAACACTTTTGGTTTGCCACAAATGAGCAATTATCATTCTCTTTCATGCACAGTCCATGATAAAGAAGGTTTTGTTTTTTGTTTTTTGGGTTTTTTTTCCATTTCTTCTAGATTCGATAGCCTGGACATTGGGCGCAAAGCACTATAAGACTTTGGTTGATAACTGGAGCACCATGTATCCTAATGTCATCAGGGTACTGGGGGAAGAATCCATCTGGATTTCTGGAATGACAGGAGGATCCCAACAGTTGGCTATGTTGGAGGCTGAGGTGAGCTTAATGGGGAACAAGTGGTAGAAGTATCCTATTGTAACTGGCCTGGAGGCTTCTTGTATCCTTGACATTGTCTACCTCAGAAGAGGGTACTGCAAGTATCCAAAAGGGTACTGGTCAACATTTGATGTAGCCCATGTGGATGTAGAAAAGATTAAACAACTGTCCTTAGAACAGCTACAGTCTGTAGATAAGTCCAAGCAGGTGTCAATTGCTACCATGACAATGCAGTCGTGGCAATATTGCACCCTCCAAGAATCCCTGGTTCCCATCCATGAGCTGATTTGTCAGCTGGAGACCCAAGGAGTGATCAGCAAGACTTGATCACTCTTTAATAGTCCCACCTGGTGAGTGCAAAATCTGGTGGAGGGTGAAGGCTAAAAGTGGACTATGATGGCATGAACAAAGCCCTGTGACCATTGAGTGCTGCCATATTGAACATTCTAGAACTCCATTATGAAATGGAGTCAAAGACACTTAAGGGGTATGTCCCAGTTTATATTGCCAGTGCATTTTTCTCAGTTTCTTTGGCAGCAGAGTGCAGCCACAGTTTGATTTCACATGGAGAGGTGTCCAATACACCTGTAACTGGCTGCCCCATGGCTAGAAGCACAGCCCTAGCATTTGTCATGGACTGATCCAGACAGTACTGGAACATGGTAAAGGCTCAGATCACCTGCAATGTACTGATGGCATTGTGTGGGGCACTGCAGTGGAGGAAGTGTATGAGAAAAGGAGAAGAATATTCTAAATTCTTCTGAAAGCTGATTTAGCCATAAAACAAATCAGGGTCAAAGGACTTGCACAAGAGATCCAGGTTTTGGGTATGAAATGGCAAGATGAGTGTCATCATATGCCAATGGATGTGATCAATAAGAGAACAACCATGTTCCCATCAGCTAACAAAAAGGAAACATGAGCTTTCCTAAGCTTTGTGGGTTTCTGGAGAATGCGTATTCCGCATTATGGTCAGCCTGTGAGACATCTCTGTCTGGTGACCCAAAAGAAGAACTAATATGAGTTGGATCATAAGCAGAAACAAGCCCAGATAATGGACTAAATGAACGGAACAGACTGTTATGGACATTTGATTAAACATTTTAATGGACTTTTTTGGATGAACTTTTGTTGGACATTTGATAGGGATGGATTGCGAACTAAAGCAAAAATGTCTGTATCTCAAAGGACGGGAAGGGGGATAGTGTTTGCTGAGGATGTATCAGATAGTGTAAGATCAGAACATGATGTGGTACCGATATGGTAATCTGGGGAGGAGATAGTACTGGGTCTGCCTGGGATGGAGTTAACTTTCTTCATAGCAACCCATACAGTGCTGTGTTTTGGATTTGTGGCTAAAATAGTGTTAATACACCAAAGTTTTGGCTATTGCGGAGCAGTCCTTGCACAGCATCAAGTTTTTCTGTTTCCTGGCCTGCTCCCACCCTCTTGCAGTGAGCAGGCTGAGGATGCACAAGAAGCTGAGAGGGGACACAGCTGGGAGAGCTGAACTGAAGAGGCCAAAGGGTTATTCTATGCCATGCTGAGAAATAAAAAGTGGGGTAGAAGAAAAAGGAGGTGGGAGTTTTCTGGCTTCCAAGGGGATCATTGCTTGTAGGCTGGCTGGGCATTGGTCCATTTCACAGAATCACAGAATCACAGAATCCCTAAGATTGGAAAGGACCTGTAAGATCATCAAGTCCAACCACCAAGCAACACCACCCTGCCCATTAAACTGTGTCCCACATGCCTCATCCACACGTTCCTTAAACACCACCAGTGAGGGTCACTCCACCACCTCCCTGGGCAGCCCATTCCAATGCCTCACCACTCTCTTAGTAAAGAAATTTTTCCTAATATCCGGTCTAAACCTCCCCTGCTGCAACTTGAAGCTATTTGTGGGATGTGGTAAGAGATTGCCTTTCCATCACTTGTTTTTTTCCTCTTTTCTTCACCTATTAATCTGTCTTCAGTTGAATGAGGTCATGAATCAAATGACGTTGATTCAGTCTGTTACTGTAGTGATGAATCATATGCAAATTGATCTGTATGGAGTTTTTAAATGGAAACCAAACCCAATTGGCTAGTAAAAGCTAACTTTTACCGTATTCTTATAGTTTATTTTTTTAAATAGTCAAAGTAAAATTACCAGGAGTGTATTCATATGAGGAAAAACTGGGAAGCTTCTTTGCAGGAGCCTTCCTAGTTTTAACATTAAGTAATTATTAAGAACTGAAAAACAAAGAAAGAAGTATACTTGAACCAAAGCAGAATTTTAACTTACTTCATGAAATAAGGAGAATCCAAGAGCAAAGTGCAGATAAGAAAATTACCTGCTGTACTGCCTTTGCATTTTATTTATCTGGTCTCAATTTTAGCTTCAAAAGTATGGAGATGACTAAATATGAACAATTGCAGATCATTCATTGAGAGTTAAACTTTCCATAGATAGTCAAAATGTACAACTATCCCTTGAAATCATCATTTGCACTGGAGAGAACAGTTATATAACCAAGATCAGCTGAAAGTGGGAGAAAATATTACAGTACAAATCCAGGCAGATAGGACTGTCACAGCTAGAAAGAATAGCTCAACCCTGACTAATTACAACTATGCATCTTCAGAAATGCTTGAAACAGCCTTGGTAAGCTGTGTTACTTGTCTATCTCAAGTATGCATCTTGACACTTGTCACATATCACATGGACTAACTTCAAGTTTTAGTAGGTGCTGTGCATATTTTCCAGCTATGTTTCAAAGACTCCTTTATGCCTGTTCCAGGTTTCTTTGGCATCACCATTTTTTCTTTTCTTTAAATAGCAGTTCCACTTCAGGTATAAGCCTAAAGAATAATTTGTACCCCAGTGTTTCTGAGTTCTGTGGCCCATCAGACAAGTGGCCCAACCCACCGCTTCTTTGGTCAAGATTTTCAGATTTGAATATTGCTACAGACTATTCCTGATTATTCTCCCAGGATTAGAGAATTTCTGAGTTTCCTCCTTCTGGTTCACTTATTTTTGCTTCCTAGGATTTGACTTTTTACTTTTCGTTATTCTTCCAATTTCTTTGTTAAAAATGTCTATATTGCATAGATGTCTATCTGTTAACACCTGTCCTTTTCTCAAACAAAAAAGCAAAAATCAGGAAAATTAAAACTTATAGCTGTCCTTGCTTTGAAAAATGAGGTCAGTCTTAGATTCACAGAAGTTTGTGGAAACATTTTTTTATCCCAGATAATTACTCTGTACATTGACATCTTTTTCTACCACAATTCTAGTTCTTCATTCCAAAACCAATAGAAATCTTCTCCTACAGACTTGTTCTCTATGTCCCTGTACTACTTGATTGTCCTCACAATAATCATTTCATTCTTTTCCAACCAATACTTCAGAGACGGACCCTTGCTCTAAAATACGATCCCGGGTGTACCTGCTACAAGGCATTCCCTTCTGTAAATTATTCTTCCTTCACTGCCAAGGTCCCAATGCTTCATTCAATGGAGTATTCCCCATGTCTAAAATAACCCTATAAATGAATACATTAAGCATGAATGTGTTAACTGCATAAAAGAATGCATTTTTTGCATCAAATTCAAGTTGTAGTTTTTTCTTAAAATATAAGGGGGGAGGGGGGAGGGGGAAGTAGTTTACTGATGTGCCGTAAGTAAAGCAACCCTGTTCAGGGAATCCATTAAGGATGTGCTTATATTCTGCTTAATTGTCCCTCAGCGTAATGTTCTTTCATTCTTTGTCATGTAACAACAGACTAGAGTTTATTGAAAAAAAGATGGTGTCACTCAGGGCAGAGCTGCAGAGCTGTGTGTACCAGCCCAGAGTGTCTGCATTATTTCTATTCTCCCCCACAGCCCAGCACAAAGCGCTGGGGAGCAGGAGTGAAGGGGATCTGCCCTTCCTGCTTTCACCCTCTATCACACCCGTGCCTGCACCTAAATTCAGGGTCATCACCACAATCAAGTTGGTTCATCTCTGCAATGCTCTCAGGCCTCTGTTCCTGAACTGTCTAGGTAATATTTAAACAAGGACTACTCTGCAGCCTTTAAGACATAACCGTGCCATTCCTGCCTGCTCTCATGGCATGATCTCTGATTCCTTATGTCCCTTCCTAATTTCCTTGGGGCATTTCTGTCCCATCTATTACCACATTTTACATAGGCTGCACTGCTCTCCCTTGCCCACTCTGTGCCCTCTCTTTCCCAAGCTGTTTCCGCTTCCTGGCTGTGAGTGAAATAGGATTCATTATTGTTGTCGTTTCTTCACAGCCTCCTTTAGGTGACCTAGAACAACTTATTCCTGGTCACGGTCAACCTAGGAAATCCCGTCTTTACAACTGACTGAGAAAAGGCCATTGAAAGGGATATTTAGGTGTTTACAGCTGGCTGTAAATTTCAAAGGCACAGAGGAATATTTGACTATCATTAGAGTGAGCATGCAGTGATACATTTAAAAACCTCAGTATCTACCTGCATCCTTAGGTGCTCATATCTCTGAATATCCCGTGCTATGCAATAGACAAAACTATGCCATTCAAACTCCAGTTTCATATAAATCTCCATAATACAGAAAACGAGCATTCAGAATGGATTTAGGAGAGGGGACATAATATTTCAGAGTTGCTAGGCAGAGAGCATAACAAGTGAGCCCTCATTTTCAGTATATCATAAACGCACATTTCTGAAATGCAACAGAAGAAAAGTAGATCCCACAAATAGTTATTCCTATCCTTTTCACAAACTAGAAGTAGTTTTATATTTTAATGCTATCAGGTACTACATTAGTTTCATCATCTATTAATGAAATGAAATAATCACAAAACATCTACCACTTTCATTTTTAATCATGACTACTTTTGGAAAAAAAATAAAAGCAGATGTTAATTGTTAATAAATCTCAGATATTTAAACTATTCTGCATTACAGAACTGTGTTGATTGACAGAATACAGCCTTAAAAGCATTAGGTGTGCCATGACTACTTCTGTAATTTATGATATTATGATTATATAGTAGTCACTGGTAGAAATTGACATTACAATGTAAACAGGCCCCAATTTTACCTGAAGTCTTCACTCATTTGTAAGTTTGAACAGAAGTGCCCTTCTGGGGGTGGAGACCTTCCATGTTTTATTTCTGCTGGAGATCTGGAAGTGAGGAAGCAGGCAGTGCAAGTACTTATCAAAGGATGCTTTACATTCTGTACCATTTAGTAAGTGAACAGCATCATCCTTTATTAGTTTTAACTCCTACAATTATCATCAGTAATTCATTTCTATATTAGGCAAGTCTAAAACTGGTATTTAGCAATGAGGCTAATGCTACAAATTCAGTGAGAAGTTACAATATTTTGCGGTAGCCAAGTCCATCTCCCTGACTTCCCTGTTTAATAGGTCCCACTATTTGACCTAATAGAGGCTGCAGTCAAGAGGACCAATGGGGCTCATCCTCACCATTGACATGACAGCTGCATCTGAAGCCAAGTCCTGGACCATTCATCCTGCAGGTACAGACTTTTGCAAGCTTATAAGGAAGGGGATGTCTCAGAAGATGAGGCAAGAGGCAGAAGGCAACATTTGGCACCAGTGACGTTCAGGCTGCCTTGTCAGGAAGATCTGCAAAACAGTTGAATTTACCTGGAAGTTCCAGTACAGCCCCAGCACGATACCGTTTGCAGGCAGCCTTAGCCACAGTCCTTGACAACTTTGAAGTACAACCCTCAGTTTTACAAGAGCTGGTCATCAGCTAGCTATTGGAAAAAAAAACACATTAAAACATGTTCTGGGGATAACACACACTCTCAGAGATATAAAAAATATGCCTGAATAAGAAAAACCTAAAACGCATGCCACTGGAAAAGATGACACTGCTAGACCAGAGATAATAAGGGTGCCCAATGGACACAATTACAAGGAGATAATAGTTCCTCTCCATCAGCTGAAAGAGATTTGATGAAGCACTAGAACTGATGCAGTGCTACCATCCTATTGATTACAGAGGAGCCCGTACTGGTATCACTTCTCAGGGCATAATGACTTGAGCACAGCCTTGTCCTACTGTGGCTGTATGGCTTGCGGACAAGAATTTCTTTAGCGAAGGCCAGACTGGAGAACAGGCAGAACAGGCATATATCTGCAGGTACTTGGCCATATAAGGCTACTCCTGCATTTCCTCCTTATGAACCATCTCTCCCTGAGCTTCACTTTACTCATTTTTATAATTTAAGCCCATCTAAGTGTAATTAAAAATTCCAAATTAATGAGTAGTAACAAACAATGAGCAATTTTTCTTTTACTAAGCAGCATTGCAGTACCGTACATACTAAACAGAAGGGGCAGGCAGTGAAATATGATGCTAGACTAAAAAGAAATGAGAGACTTCACTGCAGTAATATGTCATTGGTAGTAATTGTTCCATAAAATGAAAGTGTTTATTTTCAGTCTGATGCTTTTATTAGAATAAATCCTGTTGAGGGAATTTACCTACAAAAGTTATTTTTCTATGTATGCAGCAAATCTTTCTAATTATCCAGTTACTCCTGGGAAAACTAGCTACCAGTGAAATGCAATGATATGTTTGTAAAAACAAAGATTTATAATTTTTTTCTAAAAGATAAGTCATTACTGACATTTTAATTATGTAATTCCTCCTTAGACTTCTAATTTTAATGTTGTTTCTATATTTCACAAGGAAATTGTTATGATACTTCTCAAAACAACTTGATAATATATGTACTCAGTGATTGCACAGAACAGGTCTGCAAATTATGAGCAGAGTGCTAATACACAAACCTCTGCTAAAATAGATATGGAAATAATACGAAAATTGCACATCTAGATAACACTGACAAGATACAAATTTTTACTGTGAATAAATTGTTGCCCACAAAACAGGAGGTCAGGAATAGTGTTCTTGTTTAGAAACTGAGTGTAGGTACCGGGTACTGTGCAGGTGGCTTTGCTAAAAGCCCTAAAATAGATAATGAAGTCTTCAGGCTCTGGGTGCTGGATCTTTTTCCATGAAAAGGGCAAACTCTGTTTCTCTGATGGAACACATAAAAGGAGACTCTGTGAGAGTACTGTCCCCCAGGGACAATGACAGTGCACTTCTGAGCTGGATAGTAATTAAGAAACCTCACTGTCTTCTTCTGCAATGTGAAATTTCCTTGCTTATATATTACTGAACTCTCTGGTTCTACAAATCACACTGAACCTAGGACCTCCAAAATATCTTTAAGATGGTCTTGTAAAACACTGAAATGATTAATTTCTATTTCCATGAAGTAATGGCAAGTGCAAATCAGCACTTTTTTGTTGTTCTATTTAAGGAACAAAACAAAACAAAACAAAACAAAAAGGAAAAACCTCTGAACCTTTGAAATCTACATGATGGGCAGAAAAAAAAAAAAAAAGAAAAGAACAAGCTGGAAAAGACAACCTTCATGTCCCTTTACTCAGCTACTCATAATAAACAAAATGCTACTCTGAAGCATCAAGTCACTGTTTTTAGAGCATCTTCTCTTGCTTTTGGTTTCCTGCATCGATGTATTCCTTTATTCTACCTAGTAAACAACTCATTTTTTATTCAAGAAAACAGCAGGTTGCCATCTTCTTTGCATTCTGTATCATCCCTTTTCTTTCCTGTAGTCTCGGACTCATTCTATTACTGCAGAATAGTTTTTATATTTTTTAAAAAACAAGTATAAGCCTTAAAAGTTTTAAGGTGTTTATATATATACACCTTAAAAGTTTTGACTTATTAGACTGCTCAGATATATGCAGGACAAGATGACAGCTGTTCAGTCTCTCCCAAAGTATTTTCTTTCCTTTTAAGCTTCACACCCTTTTCCAACATCTTATAAACAAAAACAGTTTTAGGGATGAGCAGCCAGGGAAATCAGAAACCTGGAGGAGACACCGGCCAGACAGATAGGAGTGCAATTTATGCAGTGCTTGTGGTGATGAGGACAAACTTCTGCTACAGGTGCTAGCAAATTCCCCACAAGTCTAAAGCTGACTCAGTCCCCCAAAATTCAGTACCTATATTAGACACTGTTCAGGCCAGGGCTTTGTATAACACTTTTCCCAGCTTTGCATACCGTTATGAATAAATACATCCTGATCTTCTTTTGCGGAGCTACTTCTGTATACTCAGCTGGAGTTTGAGTCATGCTTCTGTGCACTTCCTATTAATCATAACTGAATTAAAACCTGAAATGAATGTATATGATATGTCATCACTGGCATTCAAATGTTTTCATATTGCATTGACTTGTAAAGAGTGATGTTTAGAGCTATGCCTTTAATTTACTTAACGTCTAAAATCATGCTGTACAAATGTCAGCCAAAGTCCTAGCAAAGGCAGAGGCTTCACATGCAAGATTGTCCTCTCTGTCTTCTTTCTCATTTCTCTAAAGTTCAGTCTGGAGAAAAAGAATCTGATTAAATCAGGTCAAGTAGGAATCAAGGGGAAGGTTTTCTGAATAATCTTACCAGTTGGTGAAAATTAGTGTCTTAAATATTCTCGAAAATCATTCTCTGGGTCAAAGAAAAGATTTAAAGATCTGGGCATTGCATAGCCAGGATTTATCTTTCTCCATGTTGGAAGTGAACCACTAAGTGTGGAAGATAAAGTCAGGAAGGAACAGATCTTCATTTCTAAAAATATATAATGCAGAATTCACAGTCCACCTTCTATAACTATTTAAGATAGTTGCTCAGGAAATCAGTGGTGCCTTACTTCAACATTATCAAATCTTAGTCCAATTTGAAAACAGAAGAAACACCTGGAGGGGCACATAATTTTCAGCATTTCCACAGACCACTAGATAAACTCTCATATTTTGGGGACAAACTTACTATTTGTGTGTGTATAATTAGTGAACTGTGAACTTTGATGTTATGTTAAAAAGCACGTAACTATTGATCCACATTCTGCACTAAATTACTTTGCTATAAATGTTGGCTACACTTGAAGATCCTCTTGTTTAACATGAGTGTAACTAACAGCAGGCTATGAGCTTTGCAATTAAGAAACTATAGATCTTGTTATCTCTTTTTGGGAAGACTGATTTAGTTTCAGATCACAACACTTCAGGTCATTCAACTTCTGCTTAACAGAAACTGACTTCAATGAACATAAGGAATAAGAAAACAATGTTACTCAGACTAAGGCTCACCAGTTTGTTTAATCCACATTAAGAACACTTTTTTCACACTAAATTTAACATTTTTTGGGACCTAATGAAGGAAAATAATCTCCATTTCTTTTTTTCGTGATCTCCAAGTTTGAAATTGCAGTGGGCAGATAATCTCATTGTACAATCTATAATACTGTGATTTAATGATTTGATTCCTGGTATCTTGCATTAATTTTATGTCCAGAGAATATTGCCATCAAACGCAGTAGAACTACTTCAGAAGTAGTTCTGAAGACTTGTAAAACTAAATATGGTATGTTACCTTGTTTCTGTAATTGTTTCTCTGAGTTTTGGTTGTTAGCATTTTAACTCCTGCTGTGTGCAGTTGGCAGCTTTGTACCAAAATATGGGATGCCCTGAACACATCATCCAGCCTCCTGAAATTGGAGTCACTCTACTAAAGGCCTGTCCTCAGTGACAACAATTCCTTGCACACAGGAAAACCCTCTTGATTTCTGTGGCTTCTTCATCTGTCGTCTTCTTGTCATTGGAGAATGGAGGGTGAGGTGTCTGAAGCATCATCAGTGCTGAGACAACTGAGGCTTCTTGGTGTGTCTGCCTGGAGGCATCCTTCTGTGCAGATGCATGGGCCTTCTGATGGCTGAAGGCTGACTTTAAATACCATAGTCACAAAATTTCCCCTTTTTAAATAATCTTGTGATTCAAGGAGTCACCAAAGAAGTGGTTCAATTGTTTATCTAGACTCACTGGGTCCAAACCAGCTTGTAGGGGCTGTCCATGCACCACTATATGCTGGGGCCACCCATCTGGAAAGCAGCTTGACAGAAAAAGCCCTGGGGCTCCTGGTGGACACCAGGTTGAACATGAGCCAGTGCTGTGGCCTTGTGGCAAAGGCAGACAACAGTATCCTGGTCTGCATTAGACAAAGTGTTGCCAGCAGGCTGAGGGAGATGATCCTTTCCCTCTACTTGCCCCTGGTGAGGCCATACCTGGTGAACTGTATCCAGTTCTGGGCTCCCTGGCACAAGAGAGACATGAACATACTGGAGATAGTCCAATGAAGGGTTATAAAGATGGTGAAGGCACTGGAGCGTCTCTGCTATGAGGAGAAGCTGAGCATGCTAGGACTCAGCTGAACCTAGAGGAGAGGCAGATCTCATCAATGTGTATATATACCTGAAGGGAGGGTACAAAGAAAGGTGACAGGACACACGCAATGGTCACAAAATGAAGTACAGGAGGTTTCTCCTGTTCATCAGGAAACATTTTGTTACTGTGAAGGTGACGGAGCACTGGCACAGGTTGCACAGAGAGGTTGTGTAGTCTCCATCCCTAGAGATATTGAAAGCTGTCTGGACAAGGTCCTGGACAACCAGCTCTAGGTAGCCCTGCTTGAGTAGGGAGGTGGGACCAAATGGCCTCCCATCTTGGGTAGGGAGGTGGGGCCAGGTCCCTTCCAAACTCAATCATCCTGTGATTCTGTACAGCAGAGTGGTGCCAGGTAAAAAGACCTCTGGCCAGGGCCCCTGGTACTCCATTCACACAGACATATCTGGCCTTCGTGGGGCCATGTCTGACCATGGTTCCCCTCACCAGGACTGATCCTGACCCTCACCCACAGGCTGACATCCCAGTCCAGCCTCAGCCTGTGTCCACCCCCAGGGAGGTGCCCAAAGCCCAGGGCTGGGGTAGACCCTGGTGCCTCCAGCTGCCCTGCTCCTGGCCGGGGTGGTGGGATGAGCCCTGGCTGACAGGTCCAGCCATCTGGATGGTCCCCTGTGAGTTAGCAACTCACCAGAGAGAATTATAAACTGTATCTCAAAATTTGTGATCCTTTATTATAAAAATAATAGCTTTATTCATAGAGAACATGCTAGTAAATGGCAGTAAGGCATTCCCTCCCTCTCTACATGCAAACATGGGTAAGGTAGAATTTAGATTTTAGCAAGCTAATATGTCCTAGCAGAGTTGTAAAAAGCTAAGAGAGGCCTCAAACTTTTATTCAGCTCAAATTGTACTTTTGTGCTCTGAGTGATAAATCTACTTGTTTCTAAATCTGAAGGTATTAAATAACTTTGACTGTCCTGCACTTCCCAATGCTTGCTCATGCACCAAAGGAAAAAGTATTGCTATTGATGTTCCCTACCTGTGAAACAGATTTTTGCTGTTCAGCTGTGAGATAGTTATGGAAAAGAGAACGCAGATGAATCACAGTGCATGTAGTTGGTGTCTGAGAATTTGAAAGACTCTCTGAGACTATATGATAGCAGGCAAGTTCCTTGGAGAAGATGCAGAGGATAACTTTTTTCAGCTAAAGTACGTGGCTGAATTCAAAATGAGATATGATGATCCTGACTGAATTACTCATTTTATCCAAACGTCATTATTCCTTTTTGCTTTTTAATGAAACAGTAAACGCTATATTTGCTATGAATTTGTACAGTTCATACCACAATATATGGTACATACCACAGATGAAGGCTCTGTATGCTAGAGAAAAGACAATAAAATAAAATAAATGTTTACTGTAAAGGTAGAGTAAGTAGAACCTGGAATTAAGTTTACCTCTCCAGAATTTTTTATTCTTCAAGATAATACAATTCAGATATTCCTGAAAACAAGACAAATAATCTGAAATACGATATTATGCAACATTAGTCCTAATTTTATATATTGTCATGGCAAATGACTGCTAATATACAAATTCATGTAAATGTTACATTTTAACATTGATGAACATACTGCACTAAATTCTGTGGCTAGAGGAGTTCCCTTTGAGGAGATGGGAATGAGGTTTGAACTAAAGTACTAGAGCTTCAATTAAATGGCTTCATATGTGTTGGCAAAATAATATTCTTGTCTTTCATGCAGATTGAAATGTTGTCAACCAAGTCAGTCAAAAGATATAACTATCCTACTCCTATTGCAGCATTTCCTTCAGTAACAGGATGGAGCTGAACCTTCCTCTGGCCCCCAGTGTTCACCAAATCTGTAGAAAGTTAAGAACTTTGAAGCATTTAGAGTTTCATTAAAACCAGACAGTAGATTCAAGTGTTATGAAGGTGGATGGATGGATGGATGGATGGATGGATGGATGGATGGATGGATGGAAAGCCACCCAGCAGTGAGATTATGTAGGCCATATTTTTTTAGGAAATCAAAATGAAACTAGTGAATTCAGGCTCATATGAATGAGACACCAAGCATCCTTTGAAAGTAGAGTATCTGCTTAATAATATACTTTAGTGTTTCTGTCGCAGTACTGAGGAGTTGTATCTACAGACATTATTTTAGATATAGTCTCATTGATGTCAGAAACAGTCTATCATTTTCCTGGTCTATAACAATGCCTCTGATTGTGAATGTATTTTCCCAAATTGCACAGATTTTGTTGGAGCTGTATCGCGTTGAAAATATTACTCTGGTTTTATATCTATTAATGCCCTACAAACCACATAAATATTTCTGCCTCTCATGTTTTTGTGTTTGTTTGGTTTTTTCCTTACTCCATAGCTAAATTTAACATAATATTTTTCCAAAGCATATTAAGTCATGTTTTTTTCAGAATGAATCTCATTTCAGTGTTGCTTAGAATGTTAATCATTGAAAAAAACTGATTCTTTAGCATATGAAGTAGAATGAACATGGGCTAAAATGTTAGCTAAAACTGGACATAATGTATGCTGTTCATATATAACAAATAATTTTTAAGTAAGATTCTGTGAAGCTGCAACTGTACCAGCTTTATTAAAGTGCAGTTATATAACAACTGTTTCTTTCCTTTAATCCAGCATTAGTCAACTTTATCTCTTTGTCTTGAGTTTGGGAGTGTTTATAGGATGAACTGAAATGGCTGTGCTACCCTTGTGGAAAAAGTGACATTAATATGTAAAGATACGTAACAGACAACAAATAAGTAAATTATGAGCTAAGTTACTATATTGTTTGGATGAGAATGTTAGATGCAATCTCCCAAGTGGAGAAACTTTCTAAACACATCGTTTGTTGTAGAGATGAAAATAGGTTTCAGTCACTCCAAAGTTCTTTATCAATCATAAGGAATATGCAAATAGAGAGAAGAGCTCACTGCACCTCTCCAGTGCCTTTTGCATGTGCCGCTTGCTTTTGGATAATTGACAGCTGTAGCTGCCTCTAAGACTCTACATAAGTGTTGATATATTTTTCATGGGAAGCCTGGGGATTAAGGATTCTCTCTTCCTTCACTCTCACTATGTCACATTTATGTTTGAGGTACTCTTCTTATTGTTTTAGCAGATTAAAGTCTGCTTAATGATAGACTTTTCTTGAAGACAGGCTTTATTGTGCAATCAAATTTCCACATTAATATAAATGACACATGTAATCCAATGATACTCTTTTTTAAATTTCTTTTTTTTTTTTTTTTTTAATTTCTTTTCTTTTGTTCTGTTTGTCTACAGTTCATCACTGTACAATTTTCCAAAGACGAAGGAGAAACTTGAGTCTCACCCTTTCAACTTGTGACTTTCCTTGTTCTTACAGAAGAAAGTAATTTTATTTAAAAGACATGGTACATTGGAGAAGTACAGAACTAAAGAGTGACATAGAAAATAATTTATCCTGTAGTTCTAAGTGTGTCCTTGAAACTGTTACCACAAAAACAAAGCGATGTTTTATGTTCATACCAACTTCATCAAGACATCTAATAGGAGCACTGAGGAAAGAAAATTTACTATATGTGAAATGAACTCCCATATAAAAATGTTGAAAGCCATGTGAAGTGATTCTGAATATTTTAATTTTATTTTTTTAAGAGAAAACTCATCCTCTTGTACCTGGCTTTCAATACACTCCCCTTACTTCGACCTCTTAACTGAGTGAATTCACTAAATGAAGAAATAATGAGTGTTCACACAGCTACTATAGCAGAAAAAAAAAAAAAAAAAGTAGTGATTTTCCAAATTTTACATGTTTTGTCATGTATTTTTATGAGATTTTGTTTTTTTTTTTTTAACTAGTCATGCATTATTCATTATTTCCCATCTACTATTCATTATTAAAAATTTCAGTCATCATATTAAGGAGTAGAAACAATAAATAAAAAATGCATGTGGGAATTGGAATTCATGTTTGGCTGATTAATGAATAATGAAGCAAGGAGACATTCTAAAAATCACCAATGCCAGTTAAAGAACATTCATAAAGTATTGCCTTTCTTCTCTGAAAATCTCCCTTTCATCATACCAAAATTAGGGCTTAACTAATCTGATAACCAGAAGGGAAGGATATCTGTAATAGATACTTTAAACAACTGCACATTGTACAGAATATAAATAACGTAATACTACATTTCATTATTCATAAAACCACATAAAAATGTTGAAATTATTCTGGGAATTATATGACTTATTTTTAGTGTGGCCTGTCCCTTCTGAACCTTCACATCAGCCCTTCTCAGACACCTGCAGGGACAATATCACTCATTCACATAACCTGTTTGTACATTTCTCAGAGTTCATTGTTTATTAGTCATACTCTTTGATGAGTGCAAAAAGAAATTTAATTAGCTCAATACCTTATGCAGTAGATAACAATACTTTCTGCAACTATATAATAAAATAAAATCACTGGAAATCTGTTCCTAATCTATTCCTAGAATTTAAACTGCTTACCAACTAGTCAATTAAATAGCACATCATGACACTGAGAAAATATAAAGAATAAAATACTCCTAGGTGAAAACTCTTTCAGTGAAATCTTTAATACTTTTTTCTGTTTAAAATCTAAAAGCAAGACCAGCACTCAAAGCCAGATGTACAACAGACAACTACCAACTGAAGATAAAACTTTGTCTCACATAAGTAACCTCATGAACTCATCTGCAACATTGGTCAAGAAACTGGTTTCCTGAATGAGTTTGTTTGAATGTATTAGAATACATCTTTGCAATATTTAAGTCTATGGAGTGGCTGCAAAGATTTGAAAGTCAAGAACATTCTTGTTAGAGTTGCTCGGACCATTCACCTGGGCACTCAGACGATCTCTATGCAAGCTTAACTGTCTACCTACATGAAGCACATCATTGAAATCAAGGCTGTGGTTTGCTTCTGTTCTTTCAACAGACGTATCTGTAGGTCCAGCACCTGTATTTGCAGCTAGTAAAACAACAGTTAGTGACTGAAATATTTCTGGGAGAGAACGTAAAAACATTTTTGGAAATAAGGTTGCAAGCATGTAGCAACAAACTAGCTTAAAATTTGCCAACATATCCAAGGGTAACATGAATTGAAAAGATACTATTGGCTGCATGGGCTTGGAGATCTGCTCAGGTAAGAGTGAACCTATCTCTTATTTGCCATTAAGAATTTACCGCAGGAATTACTGTGACTTTTTCATTCCAGCAATTGCTCCAGTCAAAAGATAGGGTTTTCCACTGCATGAAGCGACTTGCAAGCACCGATATCCAGGCCAGAGGAGGGTCTGGTTTAGGGTCTCCACCAAAAACACAATGTGGTGATGATGTCACTCACCCTTTTCCACTGGCATTAAAAGAGGATTATGGCAGTTGAAAATGCTGACATGTAGCTAAGCAGAACTTCAATGTCTTAATGCTCAGGGACAGCACAGAAATTAATTTGGAGAGACTATGATGTTTCTGTAGACAATGATGTGTAACTACCCTTTGGTAATTCATTCTAGCATTACCAATTTAGATCTGCTCACAGCCATTTGATGGCTACAGCTCTATGCAAACTCATTTTCTTTGTTGATATTTTCACTGTGAGCCAAACGTGGATGGGGTATTTGTAGAGGAGCTGAACAAAGGATATACATTTAAGAATCAGTTAACTTTCTATGCAAATGGTTAGTTGGTCAATTAAATTGATGAATACTTTTTCCTGTCAGAGTATAATAATTTTCCTAGTTAGAAATTTTCAGTAAAATCCTGCATATAATTATGATACTATTAAATGAGATAAGAACAGTAAAACAACTATTTATTTACATCATGAAGATCATCATTAAAAAAATAGCTCTACCACAAACAATTTTGAAAGACCCTGGGCATGTTTAAAAGTTTTATTTGGACAAATTGTTTTTTATAGAAGGTTTCTAAAAAAATCATGCACTTAGTTTAATTAAAAGTATACCTGCTTACTACTTATTTAGAATTAGAGAAATTATGAAACCTTTTTACTACATTACATTGTAATGCCTACAACAAATTATTTTTCATTAAAATGTTGAAAATTCCTATCTGGAATATTCATGTGTAACCCTGATCAGCCTATTGAACCAGACCTGAAATCTCTCATTGTGTTACAAAATTCTCCTAGAATAAAATTTTACATTTTGATTACTCTTTATTTTAATTACGGCTATATGTCAAAAAAATAAAGTAAAACCAGGTAGGAAACTATGAATAAAAGAAAGCTAACAAATTATCACAGAGGTTTATACCTCAGGTTATTATGAAGTCATCTTTGCAAATTTTTTGTCTTATTTTTGTGATTTAAAAACACTTTCATAACTTCTCATTCTAGTAAAGTAAGTAGAGTATTTTTTGTAAGAATAATGAGTTTAAAGGTTATATATTTTTCTTGTAAACATCCTATTTGTCACCCGTTTATGACTTCAGAAACAAAATAATGATATAAAGATATAAGAAATACCAATATCAGTCATAACACCTAAATATTACAGCTGGGAAAATGGATTAGAACAAAATGGAAGGTCTACCTAATGTTTTTTTTTCCAAATTCTGAGGAAGAGAATTATCTGTATATGACACCTAGGAAGCACACAGATGGTCTAACTGCTGTCATGAACGCAGTCATTTGAACACTTCTGTATTTTCTTTCCGTTCTTTGATAGTAGCACTTGTTTGAAGATCACAGCCAAAACTCTAAACAGGAATTCTCTTGTAATCTGGAGTTGCTATGCAATTTAGCATACACTGAAAAGAACTGCACCTCAGAAAGTTATAGATTGAGATGAGATGGTGGGACGTAGCACAAATTCATTTGGGCCCTTGAAAAAAAATGTTCCAAAAGAAAAGAAGCTGAAGAACTTAATTTAAATATATTATTAAGAGAGAAATGTAAATATAGTTGTTCACCTCTCCACCATCTATGTCTGTTCATCCTTCAGTGATTCAAGTTCACAGCTTCACTTTTCTAAGCTTTTCTGATGCATTTGGGGGTGATATACCTGGTTTGACATCTACTGATGACTATTTTATGCTTTTACATAAAAGAAAAACAAGCAAACCATTTTTGGTATCTTTAGGACATTCCATGAATTCACATCTCCAGTGTTATTCTTTTGCATTACCATAATAGAAACATGTACACTGCAGGTGATCAGGGAAACTGGGGAAATTTGCCATTGTCGCAGACTTCCTAAAATTCTTTCTGAAGGCTATACTGCCCCCTGAGCAACTACTCACTCATTACTAGTGATTTTGAATATGTGATGCTAAAAGCATAGCAGTGGAGGAAGGGAAGAGGGGGAAAAAACTAGTTTTTGCCTGTTAGGCACCTAACATAGGTGTGATTCAGAGTGCTGAAAACTTACAGTTTACAGTTGATATGTCTACCATACCATGTGTACATCCCTCTATGGTACACAGCAATCGCATTTCCTCTGTAATCTCATATTTCTGTACTTTTCCTAATCCAGTTCGATTATTCTGTTGTGATTCAGCATAATCCAAAATTCAGTAAACTTCACATGGGTTAAGTCTCTATATCTGTAAATTTTAGGAAAGCTCTTTGAGGAGTTACTTAGTAAGACGCTCTGGGAAACGGTCCTCAGGGACAAAGGAGCAGAACAGAGCTGGCAGATCTTTAAGGATGTTCTCCACAAGGCACAAGAGCTCTCAGTGCCCAGATGTAGGAAATCTGGCAGGAAAGGGAAGAGACCAGCATGGCTGAGTTGAGAGCTGCTGGTCAAACTTAAGAGCAAGAGGGAACTGATCAGCCAGTGGAAGCAGGGGCGGGTAACTGAGAGGAGCGCAGGGATGCTGCCCGGCTATATAGGGATGGGATCAGGAAGGCCAAGGCACAGCTGGAGCTGAACTTGGCAAGGAACATTAAGAATAACAAGAAGGGCTTTTACAGGTATGTCAATCAGAGAAGGAAGGTTAAAGAAAGCGTACCTATCCTGATGAATGGGATCAGCCAGTGGAAGCAGGGGCGGGTAACTGAGAGGAGCGCAGGGATGCTGCCCGGCTATATAGGGATGGGATCAGGAAGGCCAAGGCACAGCTGGAGCTGAACTTGGCAAGGAACATTAAGAATAACAAGAAGGGCTTTTACAGGTATGTCAATCAGAGAAGGAAGGTTAAAGAAAGCGTACCTATCCTGATGAATGGGAATGGAGAGCTAGTATCAATATATCAGGAGAAGGCTGAGGTACTTTTTTGCCTCAGTTTTCACTGACAATTGCTCTCCTTCCTGTTCCCAGGTTAAGGGACATCATGATGGGGACCAGGGGTGACTCCACCCATTGTAAGGGAAGACCAGATTTGTGACCACCTGAGGAACCTGAACACGGATAAGTCTATGGGACCTGATGAGATGCATCCCAGAGTCCCGAGGGAATTGGCTGATATAGTTGCCAAGCCACTCTCTATATTTGCAAAGTCATGGCAATCAGGTGAAGTCCCCAGTGACTGGAAGAAGGACAACACTGTGCTCATTTGAAAAAAGGTTAGAAAGGAGGATCCTGGGAACTACTGACCTGTCAGACACCAAGCTGAGCGGTCCAGTTGTGACACCAGAAGGATGGGATGTTATCCAGAGGGACTTGGACAAGCTGGAGAAGTGGGCCTGTGTGAACACCATGAGGTTCAACAAGGCCAAGTGTAAGGTCCTGCACCTGGGATGGGGCAATCCACAGTTTCAGTACAGGCTGAGTGGGAATGATGTGATTGAGAGCAGCCCTGCGGAAAAGGACTTGGGGGTGTTGTTTGATGAGAAGCACGTAAGCTGGCAATGTGCACTCACAGCCCAGAAAGCCAACTGTATCTTGGGCTGTATCAAAAGGAGCATGGCCAGCAGGTCGAGGGAGGTGATTCTCCCCCTCTACTCTTCTCTTGTGAGATCCCACATGGAGTA
>KL267476.1:1124-35312 GCA_000699545.1 Podiceps cristatus
CAGCTGACCCCAACTGACCAAAGGGATATCCCACACTGTATGACGTCGTGCTCGGCAATAAAAGATGGGGGAAGAAGTAGTTAGGGGAAGACATTTGTAGTGATGGCATTTGTCTTCCCAATTACCTGTTAGACATGATGGAACCCTGCTTCCCTGGAGATGGCTGAACACCTGCCCGACAATGGGAAGTACTGAATGAATTCCTTGGTTTGCTTTGCTTATGCATGTGGCTTTTACTTTACATATTAAACTGTCTTTATCTCAACCCACAAGTTTTCTCACTTTTATTCTTCCAATTGTCTTCCCCATCCCACTGGGGGTCAGGTGGTCAGAGAGCAAGTGGCTGGGTGGTACTTAGTTGCTGGCTGGGGTTAAACACTGGTATTGTTGGATACATAAAATTTGCCCTTCCTCTTTTCCTTCTCCCCTTCCCAACTTGTGCAATTTCATTTGTAGAACAGAACAAAAACAAGAGGTCTTTTTCTTAACACCTTTGTGTCTATCAATAAACAAACAGCTTCTGGACTCCACTTTTTGGCATTATATCAGGTTTTTATGCCTTCACTGATCTCCAAGAATGCAGTGCAAATCAACAGCTTTAGTATTTTCAAATCTTCACGCATTGCACAGTCTCATACATTGCATTATATAGCACCTTGCATGCATGAAGCTACAATGCAACCTTAATAAAGTCCATAACTGACCTTTGCAATTATCTGTTCCAGTTTTAAACCTTTTTGCAGTCCGAGAATACACTGTGGCAATTGCATTCAACTCAGGAAGCCCCAAAACAGATAGTGTAAGCAACTTCACCTACTCCCTTATTTGCTCGGGTAATCTGACACAAATGCTTTCTTCTGGGAAAACTATTTTTCTTTATTACTACTGTTAATCTTGATAAAGGGTAGTGAGCTGAAAGGAAAATGCAAAGTAACTTTTATGTCTTCCAATGCAAGTGGCATGTGTACTCATTATGTACTTTTAGAATAAGACTCAGTGAAATACAAATAAGGAAGAGTAAAAATTAAAGCTTAAACAGCCAAGGACCATCTTCACATTCCACTATCTCAAACAATGTGTTACTATATACAAGACCAATTCTTCAAGACACCAGAATTAGGTGGTGAGCCGGACTACAATATAGTCACAATATATTAATTTTAACACAAAAAGTTGACAAATGCATAAAAATATGAGCATTCTCTGAGAGGAAGTAGATTCCTTTGAAATTAAGCTTAGTTTGTTTGGGTGGAGTTTTTTTGCTTTTTAAAAAATAGGGGGTGTGGGATTTGCCACTGTTATTCCAAGACATTTTTCCTTAAAGCAAAACCAAAAAAATTAGAAATAATCATAGAATGGTTGCAATTGGAAGGGGCCTTTGCAGGTCATATGGCCCAAACCCCCTGGTCAAGCAGGGCCACCTACAGCCAGTTGCCTAGGATCTTCAGGTATTTGTTTCTTTCTTTGATATAAGCAGTTTTTACATAAAAACATACATATATTTTTCCCCTGTTAGTGTCACAAGGCAAGATGCCGTACTATACATTTTAAGAGCTAATTAACTGCCTGGACTTTAAAAAAAATTACATATATATATATACACACACACACATTTTTTACAGTCTCCTAGGGTTGCATGGGAACCTGCAAAATTGCCGGACCACAAACCCTCACCAATTTCTTTGTTCCAATAAATTCAGTGACTATTATAAAATTGGAAGAATGTTCTTAGTCGAATCAATAATTACTTTCTATAGCTTCCCTCTGACCAAAACAAATGGAGAGTCAACTTCTTCCATTAGGTTTGTCACCCTTCAGTTAACATCTCACTTGCACGTATTTCCAATTGGCATAGCCAGTAAAATCACTGCCTAGGTAGGTATTCAAGTCATAAAATTCTATGTTTGTAATTAAAGCCTAAAACCAGGTAATGCTCAGCCTTGTCACTGAGCACTGAAGCAGTAAGTTCATCTGAGAATTGTATTTGTGGTCTTTATCTCCAACAGGAGAATACTATCCTCGATTACTCTAATGATCTTATCTGGAATGCAAAGATAAGGTTTGGTTTCCTTTAAAGGAACAGAAAAGAGAAAGGATTATAACACTGCCAAATAAGCTAAGGCATTTCTACCTTGTACTCAGAATGACGGTGCAGCAACAGGAAGAGGAAGGGAGCTCTTTGTTTAGATGATACCGCTAAGCGCGTAAGTATTCTGAAACTTCCGTATTATTTGCAATGACAGAATACATAAATTTACTTAACTGAAAATGCATTCATACTGAAATGTATCATCTTATTCCCCAGTGAGGTCTCACAAGAATTTTCTATCCTTCAAGTAACTCCAGTCATAGGATATCTCAACCTGAAATAATACCCTTCTGCTGCAAATTAATCTAATCACTAAATCCAAAATCCAAACCTGCTAGTGCATATATAGAAAAAAAAAAAAAATCACCAAAATGTCAGTTAGATTTTTAAAGAGAAACACATTAATACTCACTGAACTTTTCTCTGATTTCAGAACAACGAACTTTCTCCATTTTTTTCCCCCTTAAGATTTTATATGCATTTTCATCTCTAATTGGGATTGGTTAGCTTTTGTATAGTTAAGTTCATTTAGATTTTTCTCACTTTCTAGGGTGTTTGGGTTTTTTTGGGGGGGTTTGGGGTGGGTTTTTTTGGTTTTAGGTGTTTTTTTTTTGTTCAGCTGGTTGGTTGATCGTTTTTTAATAGTTGACAGCTTTGCACTGCTTCTATAGGGAAAGTCCTACAATCCTTCCAACATTATTATTTTTGTAAATATATCTAGTAGTACATTAAAAATCACTTCTGTGAAACACCACTTGAAACAGGATTCATATATAAATATTCCAGAATTACTAAAAAAAAAAAAAAAAAAAATACAACCACAACCAAAACACACCAACACACAAATGTTTTAAATGTTAATTTTACAACTAAGTTTAAAAAAACTACGATGCTCTCAAAAAAGTGGTTTTACTCATCGGTTCAGGTATCTTTCACATTAACAGTGGCAAAGATGGGCTGAAATTTCTCTCAACAAGCCTCCTTTCTGATATAAAATACCTTCATAATATTTACATTAACTTTTTTATCTCAGTAATAAATATTTAATAAATAATGTAATCTTTGTGAAGAAAAACACAGGATATATCAGAATATGGACTGAGGTGGGCTAAACCCCTTTGCCAAAGACGATGCTTGCACAGCTTTGGTTGTTGGCCAGGTACAGGAGCAGCTCTGGCAACAGGGAAGTTGGAACAAGTGCTGTTCGGAAGGCACTTGGGCTGGCCATACCTGATCCATGAAGCAGAATGCTACAAAGCAGAATTGCTGGGTACCGATCATGAGGACTCCTCCTGCGAATGACAGTTACCCATCTTCTGACCTGACCCACGCGCTTGCTCACCCAGGACTAAGACCTTGGACACAGCAGAGATTGCTGAGGCTCATCCGTTTCTTAGATCAATTCCCTTTGACGCTTATTCACATGCATACCATTGGCATTGACAGGGGAGACCCTGAGAGTGACCACAAGCTCCAAACACTTGGGTAAAGAATTTGGGGACCCAGACAATGCTCCCCCTCATCCTATGGCCAAGGAGAATCACTTACTAAGGAGCAAAAGTTCCCTACAGACCAATACACCACAAGATCCAACTAAAGAAGGGGGATTCCGCTATCTTTGCAAACAAGTTTCCTCATATTATCAACCAGTAATAGTTTCAGTCCACTGATAGATAAACTCTTCTAGAAAAATGTCTAATTTGGTTTAGTATTTGGAATACTCTAATCAACATTCCAGATGAATCAAGCTAAATACTAAAGATGGATTGTATTGCATTCAAAAAAATTACAGATTCAAATAGCTGACTTGAGGAAAAAAAAGCAGGAAAAAAAACAACAGTGGCAGTAGCTAGGAACTAGAATACCAAAATACCAATCCAGTTTTAGCCACCTTCTGCTTCTTTCATACTGATAATTGTGGAAGTTCACTTTGCTCAATCTGCATTTTCTACTTACATTTTGAAAGAACAAAATGTTTTTAATTCACACGATCCTTTTATTATAAATATCGAAATTCAGACTATTAAATAGACAAAGTACAGAAGTTAATTTCAAATAGAGATCTGAATTTCATCTTTTTTATAAAAAATATTTATTGAAAATATTTCATAATACAGCACATGCAGCAGCAGATTGATTTAGATGAAAGCCAAAAAAATGTTACAGGTATAATTTTAAGTGTAATTTATTATCATAGAAGTCAAGTTACAAGAAACGTAAAAATTTCTTTGCATTAGACACAAATTTAAAGAACATACTATTCAGTAATTCAGCTGATCTGATCCTGCTGAGATCAAGCTCACAGGCTAAAATTGTCATTTAGTGATCTAAATATCTTATATCTATTTTGATTCAGCCCCCCCCAGAAGCATAAAAGGGAATAGCAAACCCTTGAATTCAGTCTGATAAATTGAAAATACAAACTGATTGAAATTGCTTCTATTTTGGGTACCATTATGGAGTTTGCCTTGTTAAAAAAAAAAAAAAACCAAAACACACACAACAAACACCACACCCACATTTAATAATTGAGTCTGTATATGTATGGACATGTTCACAAAAACTGCAAGAGTGTTTTACTATACTGGACACGTCATTAGAAAGCAGAAACTGTGTGGGAGAATCACTTTTACAAGGCTTAATACTAGAATTAGCATTAACCAAGTTTGAGATTTCAAATGAGTATACTAACAGACACTAATACTACAATTTCAGACTGCTTGGTATGGAATCTTCCTCCTGCCATACTAACAAGGACAGGAATTGCAGAAATGCACCACAGTGATACATATCTATCTGTTTCTCAGCCCCTCTCCTGACTATTTCCACTCAGGCATAAACATATCAAATTTAATATAATTAAAACTATACTACCATATAAAATCATTTCTGCAGACTTGAGACTCAACTGTGTATGATGGAGAAATGTTTCCAGTTGTGACACTTCTATAGCTGCAACTATCAACATCCAGATGTAGCTCTCAAATGACATTGTTCCACAAGAATGATCCGAGGGCTGGAGCAGCTCTGCTGTGAGGACAGGCTGAGCGAGTTGGGCTTGTTCAGCCTGGAGAAGAGAAGGCTGCGGGGAGACCTGATTGCGGCCTTCCAGTACTTAAAGGGGGCCTATAGGAAAGAGGGGGAGAATCTTTTCAGTAGGGACAGTGGTGATAGGACAAGGGGGAATGTTTTTAAACTGAAACAGGGTAGGTTTAGATTAGATGTAAGGAAGAAATGCTTTACAATGAGGGTGGTGAAGCACTGGAACGGGTTGCCCAGAGAGGTGGTGGAGGCCCCATCCCTGGAAACATTCAAGCCCAGGCTGGACGGGGCTCTGAGCAACCTGATCTGGGTAATGGTGTCCCTGCTTACTGCAGGGGGGTTGGACTAGGTGGGCTCTCAGGGTCCCTTCCAACCCAAACATTCTATGATTCTATTAGCATTGAAGGTATTTAAAGCTGAGTTTGCCTCTAAGTGGGGCCCCGAAAGCTCACATAAGTCTATTTAAGAAACCTACTACCTTCCAGGTGCAGTTTCTCTATGCCTCACATTCTTTTTTTTCAGAAAGCACAGATAGGGTTCAAATTTATGATGGCTGCCTCTGCTCTACTTCTTAAATGTAAGAGAGGTTTTCTGAAGAGTCAGAAGGATAGAACTGGGAAAGAAGAGAGTTTTAACAGTTTGAGTAGGTGGGGAATTGAGGCAATACCAAGATTGCCCATGAGTAGATAAATGACAGTGTAAGTACATCTTGAAACATCACAGGAGATGAAGAAAAAACTTCTAATAAAAACAATTTCTTTTTTTAACATTTTACCACTCTCACAGTGTAAAATACATTGTACAATACATCTGTTTCATCCTGACTCCTGTAAAGGTTACTGATCACTTAGGGGTACAGAATTCAGCAGTACCTTCAGGGTTTGCAGTCACATTTGCCACAAGTGACAGTTGCAAATGAGGATAAAACGCACTGGTTACAGACTCAAATTTTCTTTGTTGTAGAGTGAAAAAATAGAGCACTGCCATTCAAAGGCAAGAACAAGTTAGTTATCTTTACTACAGCAAAATGAAAGGACTGGTTAGTTGCAAGCCCAGCCAGAACAATAACAACCACCAAAACCACCCACAATTACCAAAACAAAAAACCCACTCAAGAATCCCACCAACCACAGAAGGTTTGAAGTACCTGTAATAATCAGTGATGTTTTAAGGAATGATATTAAAGCTAACTTAAACTAAAGAATAAAGGTGGTTTGAAGAAACTAGCAGAGTTTCTGAAGGATGTGCAGAAGAGAACTCAGAGCATGGAAAACTTCAAATTTTGCTTCTCAAAGTTACAGCAGAATCCACTGTCGGCCAATTAGCTTTACTAGTTACCTTTTTGATTGAAATAGATGTGCAAGAGATCTAGCTACCTAAAAAATAGCCAGGCACTACTGCACTTAAAGAATTGCATAAATGGATACTTACTTAGAGACCTAAACAAATAATGTACTCTGACACTTTCAAAACTTCCATTTATTCCTCTTGTGTATCTTTAGATAATGTTTCTGCAAACTGTGTTCTCTCACTGAATTCAAGGTGCAAAGCTATTACTAGAGTTTTAAATAAAAAGGTTAAACAAATTACTGCCTGGCAGAAACAAGAGAATATTGCCAGTGGTCTCCTGCAAACCAGAAAACTAAAACAGATCAAAGTAGTAACAAATATCTCCAAGGATCACTAAAGTGTGCTTGCATGAGATCATTTTCACTTTCAAGCTATTGTGTGAAACTGGTAACTAAGTTCTGAAGGTGAATTTCAGATGTCTTTCTATTAAGTTACAAAATCCAGTGGTGAAAAATTCTTTCAAACATAGACTTTCAACTTTTGTCCATATTGCTAAGCTTATATATAAAACTAAGCAGAAATATATATATACAATTAACGGACCCTGCTTACAGTGTCTCATAAGGGCATTACGGGTTTTCAGTTATTTATTTTCTTTGTATTTTCTTAATGCAATACATGTTTCACTGACTGCAGGTGAATTTCAGAGGAATAAAACTGAAGTATAGGAATAGAAGTTCTACATTATCAAATGTTGGAGGATGACCGCAAGCAAAGCTATTTCCACATATTTCCTGGGAAATAAACGGTCATTGGCACCTATTAGGTAACTTTGGATATCTTTCTGTAGTGAGACTAGTTGAAGGATTTAAAATATTTAAGCATGTATTTAACTTAAATTTACTTCACCGGGGAGAAAAATAAAAAAAATTTTCTATAAAACCCTAGTTGTTCTGCTCTTTAATGATCATACTTGCTACTAAACTTAAACAAAATGGAGATACTGCAGTAGCAGATCCATGCATTAGAAGAAATACTTATTGTAAGGTTAAATAGGAACCTACCAAAGGATGAGTTTTCATGGGCATTTAAACATATGAGGTAATAAGAAACACACACATAGAACTTGCTTATTTTTACTGTTTTACTGTTGTGAAATTTACACATGGTAGAACACATGAACTGTAGTTGCCATTCATTGTTAAAAAGTCTCATCTAATACCACATGATGAATGCATTTGCTGTATAAACCATAATTCACTTCCTTAATTTCACAAACAATTCCAGTTGTGAAAAATGTTTTTTGTCATGCAGATTTGCCTAACATAATTCCTGCTTAGAGTAAGTAGCTTTTAAGAGAGAAATGAAAGAGGCAAATACAAAATCATTTGCAGTTTTTCTTTTGCTTTTTATAAGTTCATTCTTTGGGGAAGGGAACATGTATCATTCTTCCACTTCTACCTGTACACCTACCTTGGAGGAAAAGAACACACCAGTAAGTGTTAACTGAATCTTAATCTTTAACTGAAATAGGTGATTTTTCATGCTGTCTTGGAACCATTCAAGAAATGCATAAAGAGAAAAAGAGAATTTAAGAATAATGGTATCATTCAAAAGAAAGAAGATGTATAATGAAATTTAAGTACAAAGAACTAGATTAATGAATTATTCCTCTTCACAATAAATAGATGCATAAAGTAAATATGATTTTTTTCCATTAACTTCTCTGGTAATGGTCTTCTCTCTACTTGTATTGGCCTGAGGTTATTTTAGTTTAACTGCAATAGCAGTCATCCAGCGGTCAGTTGATTTTTTTCTAAATTAATGTTAGCTTTAGTTGAACTTATTGCAATCACGCCTATTGTTAGTCAACAACTTGTAACAAGTATGGATTTTACTAATGACCCTAGGGATAATAAAGAAAATATAAAAAAAAAAACCCCACGCACACACAAAAAAAGCACAAAGTAAATAAACAGCTGTTTTAGAGTAAGCATTAAAAATACTCCAAGTAGACCCAAGACTGAGGAAGATACCACCACCACCACACACATCATACTTCTGCTGACAAAGACTTTGGGATGATGACTAACCCTTTCCTTCCACTAGTATTAAGGACTATGGAAGTTTAAGGTTGACAACAACAGATGTTTGTTCCATTTCGACTAAACTGGTAAACATAATTGGAGTAATAATAAATTGACTCCACATATAGGCTGTTTCCTTTTTGCCCTTAACAAAATTTTGACTGTAGGAGGGCATAGTCCTCTAATGCTAGTCCTCTAATTTTTCTAGCAGGTGACATTTAAAAAGTGAAGGACAGAACTAAGGACTGAAGGACAGAATTATGTTCTACTGTAGGAAGGCATAGTTTAATGCTAGTCCTCTAATTTTTCTAGCAGGTGACATTTAAAAAGTGAAGGACAGAACTAAGGACTGAAGGACAGAATTATGTTCTGATTTGTAGACAGATGTACCAAACCACAGTTCTACATTCAAGTCTGTCCCAGAATTGAGTATTTTAAAACTATATTATTACTGCAGTTTTTGATGAAAATGACATGCTATATGATGTTATGGAAATACTTGGAATTAAAAAAAAAAATTGTCAAAGAAATTATTTCATTTCCAAAACCTTCAAATCACTACAGTGTATAAGAACTCTGTTATTGTATGTACCTTGCCACCCACTCAGGTGGGCACGATATGAATTCTGACTTCTGCAATTATTGACAAGGCACTAGCATTTAGCACTTGGAGGGGGTGGAGACCACCACACACACACAAAAAAAGCCCCCACAAGAAAAACCCAAACACAAACACAAGAACACACACAGAAATTTCAGTATGGATTACTAAGTGATAAGCCCATGTAGACTGAGCTGTAGCTTTATTTTTAAACCATTTTTGGTTTTACTACACCACAAACATGGCTATAATTGGTACACAGAAGCAAAAGGGGCAACAAAGTCATAAATGTCAGAATTACATAGGTGAGCAATATAGATACAATTTCAGAATGAATATGGAACACAAACATGAGTCCTAGGTATTCAGGGTAATCCCCAAAATAGCCATTTAAATTGACAAGCTGTACCTGTCACTGACTTTTTATAAAATAAAGCTTAGTAACACAGTTTCTAACTTTAATAGAAATGCATAGTGGCTTAGCAGTTGAAATTTCAATCTCATTAGAAGTATACATGTACTTTTCAAAAACAGTGTAAATACTTCATTTCAACCCTGGATATATTCTTAATGAATTCCTGACCAAAAGTTTATATACCTTTTTAAGATTAGAAAGTTAGGAAAAACTCCCTGTAATAAGACTGCTATTAAAGTTTGTTCCAACCTCAGCACTAAAGTAGCAGGCACTATAGAGATACACCATGAAACACACTTAAAACTCTAAGATTGAGAGCCACCAGAAAAGCAACTGAGTGTTTAAGAGTTCATCTGTCTTTCTGACATACTATGGATTCAGTTTCCCCCAGATGAAAACATCCTGGCAACATCAGCAGTAAACTATTAGTCCTAGTTTCACATCTTTAGTAAGTGGTAATGTCAAATTTTAGCTCACTGTTCTGTCTTGATTTAGAGGCCAAAGAAAAGTATGAAAAAATGCAGTATATATTTAAAATGGTGATGTATAACCATGGTTATTCTAAAAATGCTACATATAGTCATAAAGATTTTTCTCTGTAAGAAAATATTAAATACTAGTATATACAAAGTGAGTGCCAGACAGGGATATGCTATGGTATTTTCAGTTCATTCATACCCTTCCTGGAAGAAAGCTAAGCTCAAAATGTTCCAGTGCTTTCAGAGGGGGAAAAAAAAGGCGGGGGGATGGGGGTATTTGTTACTGTACTTACATTTTCCAAAGGTTTCCTTTATTAGACATAACTACTTTACAATTAGAAATAACTCCTTAAACCTCCATAAGGATGTGGTGACATCCTATAACTCCTAAAATATATGGTATATCATCCTAAGATATTTTGCAAAAAATTTGATTATACGTTTGTTTTTGGGGGTAGCAGCAAGTGCACAGGTAAATGTAAATCACTGTATAAACACTCAGCTGTTCAGATTTGCTGAATTTCTTCAATATTAAAATGAATGGTGACACAAAGAAATCAAATTCCATGCCACAGCAAAATAATTTTTATTAAAGGTCATTCTAAATAGACATCTACAAAGAGTATCCATATGTTCACAGCCTACTTATAGCATCAAAGTGAACTATTTTAGGGCTGAGATAAGCCCTAAGTAAGCTCCATTACCAACAGTTGAACACATATGCCCTGTAAGGGAGAAGCATGAACATGACTTCAAGCAATAAAGTTGTTTGGTTATATTTCTGTTGTTCTTACCCTGCTTGCTTTCAGATGCCTGCCCCTTTTTCACAGATTAGTTCAGGTTAAAATAGTCTGGGTAAGGAAATGGTACTTTGAGAAAAATCAGGATGAAATGACTTTGTAAAAGAATCTCTCACTCTAAGCAGTAACAGAATTGTTAAGAACACAGAATTCAGTGGAAGTTATGAGCAATCAGATGTTAAGAGTCAAAAGAGAAAGAAGTGGCCAAATTACACAGCTATTGAAGTATTACATAAATGAGATTCCCAAGTCAATTCCAGAAGGGCTTTATTTTTTCTTTCCATGTTTCATAAGAACTTCGCAAGCTCCAAATATGCAGTATTTGAAGAAATTGCTTATCTATGGTAAAGAAATGAACTAAAAAACTATGTTTTATTCTACTGTTTCAGATATCTTTACAACAGTGTTGGAATGTATTACTAGTCAGTTTTTAAGTAGTAGTATTTATTTGCTATCATTTTTGTTCAAGTATTAACCTAGTAACTGTTGGGTTTAATAAAATTTTCAAATATCTCAAGTCTATTATTGTCTACTTTCTCAACCATCCCTTCAGAGTCTCCTTGTTTTTCTTTCCTCAACATAGCAAGTGACAAAATTAAATCAAAAAAGTCTTGGTATCTTCCAGCATTGTGAATCCACACACAAAAAAACCCCCACCCCAAAACAACAAAAACACCTGCACACCAACCAACACCACACAACACCAATTCTGCTGAAGTAATAACTAACCACCAAGACATGAATGTGACTCAAGACATGGACCTGTGCAGAGGAAATAAGGCACTCATAGGGTTCCTGTAAGAAAAAGTATACAGAGAGTGAAAGAGAGCAGGCTTCGCAGGGCTGCTATCTCCCTGCACCCCGTACAAGAAAAGAGGAATGAACAGACCACAGAAGGCTTCTTGCTTTCCCAGAAGGACAACAAAAAGCATCAGGGCCTACAGGCGGTACAATTTTCTGAAAGAAAATGATCAAATGGAGATCTGGTGGTGTGAACTTCTGAGGCAGTATGAAGACATCATAGTATCTGAGTTGGGCCCTAAATTTCCAGCTGAAGAGTTCTGTCATGCAAATCAGACCTTCCTCAACAAAACTTCAACATTTCTTATTTTATCACTTTTGCATGACTAAAGAACTAAAATTAGTGACAGGTTTCTATAATAAATATATTTACAATCAATAAATCAGGAAATTCTTCATTGCTTAAATTTCACTTTCATTAACAAGGGCAGTTTTATCGCATAATTTACCCTGTAGTTGAACCTACCTGATCTAGTCAGTTAGAGCTAGTCAGTTCAACAGCTGCAGGCTGAAATATACTACTATGTAAATACTAGAATACTACTATGTAAACCTAGAAGGAAAGTAGGATTAGCATCTGTTTTTTTTAATATGAGTTTCCTTTTTATAGCTTTTAAACAACAATTATCAATTTATTGATAAATTCAGAAATACATTATCAGCCTAGAAACTACTTGATGGATCAAGAAAAATGGAAGCCTTTTCACAGTACAGAAAAATAAGGTGAGGACAATCAAGTTTTAAGTCTTACCACACATAAGTGATGTTTTCCATGAGTAATTAACTATCTTCCATCCCTTGCTCTTTCTATTTAGTGCTAACCACACAGTTTCTGTGGCCTATTAAGCCTAAAAAGACTTCAGCAACAGTGAAGTCTTTTTTTCTTGCCCAGAACGATAATTTAAGCAGTATTTCATCTATAGACCAAAAAAACCCAAAACAAAACAACAAAAAACAAAAAAACCCCAACAAACCTACATACACACCTACGCGTCAAGTAAAGGTCTGAGAACAGAGCATGGACTTTGCCACAAGCTTCCTTTTGGATTGCTGCCTGCCTAGACTACTTTGCCTTTTTTTTTTACCCCTCTTTAAACAAACAAAAAACCACAAACAAAACCAAACACACACTTTTTAGCTTTCCCATATGATGTTCTCAAGCTGTAAGTTCTTTACAATTGTGTTTAAACCAATAAAGAACTCATCACAAGCCACTATACTTAGTATATAGCTATATCAAAATAATTACACTGCATAAAGACTGTTCAATGAAATAATGTATGCTACCACCTAAACTATAAAAAGGCTAGCTTTTCCTTTTTAAAAGGAAGTAGAGGTCTATTTTAAAAAACGAAAATTAAAAACAGTTGAATGATTCAATTTTTATAAATATAACAGATGACAATACTACATACAAACAAGTAAATTTAAGTTTCTCAATCAGTAAAACATGATGTGCTACAAGTTCTCATCAGCTAATTAGCTCTGATCAAAAACATGTTGACACTATGACTCTTTTAGAGGGGGAATCAGCTATAGTAAGTAAATATTTTTATGATCATTGCAGTTTCAGACTATAGCAACTAAAACTGTGTGTAGTATTTTTTGACTAAAAAACCCACCAAACCCACAACCAAAAAAAAAAAAAAAAAAAAACCCACCCAAAAAACCCAGCACAGTAACAACAACAACAACAACCACCACGACAACAAAAACACCTAAGTATTTTCCAACGGAAAAAACACAACCATTGCCTTAAAAGTCTCTCCTGATGTTCAAGGAAGGTTTCATACAAGAATTAAGCTAGTAAAAGCACTTTACACCATTCAGGAATGCTGTAGCTTCCTTTCATCATAGGAATTTTTGAAAATACAGCATAATCTCTAATTTCCTTTCCAACTGAACCCTCAGAAACACCCTGGAGTACTCTTGAAATTTTAGATAGACACATAAGTGTGTAACATTTAAGAGATTATTTGTAAGATAAATTAACCACTCAGCTGTGGATAACCAAATAATTTTGTTTTTCTGTAAAAATTTTAATCATACATAGTACTTCCCAGAATTATCATAGAATCATAGAATGTTTTGGGTTGGAAGGGACCACTAGCGGTCATCTAGTCCAACCCCCCTGCAGTGAGCAGGGACACCACTACCTAGACCAGGTTGCTCAGAGCCCCGTCCAACCTGGTCTTGAATGTTTCCAGGAATGGGGCATCCACCACTTCTCTGGGCAACCCGTTCCAGTGCTTTACCACCCTCATTGTAAAGAATTTTCTCCTTACATCTAATCTAAACCTACCCTGTTTTAGTTTAAAACCATTACCCCTTGTCCTATCTCCATTGTCCCTACTGAAAAGATTCTCCCCCTCTTTCCTATAGGCCCCCTTTATGTACTGGAAGGCCGCAATCAGGTCTCCCCGCAGCCTTCTCTTCTCCAGGCTGAACAAGCCCAACTCTCTCAGCCTGTCCTCATAGCAGAGGTGCTCCAGCCCACAGATAATTATTGTAGCCCTCCTCTGGACCCGCTCCAACAGCTCCATGTCCTTCTTGTGCTGAGGGCTCCAGAGCTGGACGCAGTATTCCAGGTGAGGTCTCACAAGAGCAGAGTACAGGGGCAAAATCACCTCCCTCGACCTGCTGGCCACGCTTCTCTTGATTGTATATTGAATTGATTGTATATTGTATATTGATTGTATATTGTATTAAATTGAATTGATTGTATATTGAATTGCTTGTATAACTTCAAATGTAATCCTTGTTCTGAAAACTGTGATATGAAAAGTCTTGCAGGTAAGTTCTTAAAACCATTTTGATAAGATAGGTTTATGCTGTACTTATTGTTCTGAAAATGTTTCCTTTCTTCACTGAGGAAAGCCAGCAATTCAGAACTTCAGCAAAGAGCACTTCTTTGTAACAGACTACAAAAATATGCTTGAAGAAAACACATTATGCAAACTTTGCACAACCCAATTCATATTTTATAACTACAGGAACAAGCAGGATATACATGTGAAACTTCTGAGTGTTGACTTTATCCATCAAAATACCTGCATCGGTCTTTTCAAGTGAAGTAACGCAGGCATTAATACAGTTATGCTAACAGAGCTTTTGGCAACCAACTTGCATTTTGAAGGCACTTATGCGTCCGACACTTATCAGTTAAAGATCCATATAGTACTTACATAAAGCTACATACAAGACACCACAGTTCAGCTTTAAAATATTTCATGCATATCTACAGGGGGTTTTAAGAAATAAATGACTCATTTGATTTAACTAGCTTTGATGTTGTTTTGGGGAGGGGGGAACAGAGAGAAAAAAGTGCTCCAGTTCTGGTTGTAACTCTGTTGCTAGCTATGACATACTGCCACCAGCTGGAGATAATTTAGTAAGAAACTATCTATTTATGTATAGAGACAGTGGGAGGAATTTCATAATCTAAAATTGTTATTGTAAGTGAAGCCATCAATGAAAACAGAACCTGAATTAAACTACTTAACTCTAGCATATACTTTTTACCTACTGCCAATATTAACATATATAGAGGCCAAAACTTGATAAAAAATATTCTGAAAATCTTCTCAGATTTGATTTTAAAAATTCAGAATATCCAGAATTCATTATAAAGGCTCAGCAGCAGTCACCAAAACGGAGAACCAGTCCAAATGCAATCCTGCAGCATTACACTATTTCGCCTGAAGGAGGGTGTGTGTTATGTGAATGACTGCTTAACAGAAACAAAAGAAAGTAATTTGAAGCAACCGGGTCATGAGGCCACTTAGACAGAACTGCTGTTTCTCTGCCATACCTAACAGAAACCAAACAAGTGTGTATTTTAAGTGTTACTAGTAAAAACAAACAAAAAAACCCCACACACAAACCCCAAAACCTGAAAAAACCCACCCCAACAACCAACTACCACACACACAAAAACCACCACACTACAAACACACACAAAAAAACCCCACACAGACACACAACGCACACCACAAAACAAACCATCACAATTGTCAAAGACAATACGCAGCCGCTCTCTTCAGAGACTGACTGCAGCATGACATGGGAACAGTACATTGTTTTCCTCAAGGTCTGTCCCTGTAGATTCACAACACAATATGTACTTTGATGGGAACGCAACCACCTTTACAAAACAAACATAAGCAAATACAACATTTGAATGATGTAGTAGCATCACCCCACCCTTTTCGGGACCTACACTAGCAAAGCAATCCACTCCTACGCACCTCCCTGCTTTAGATAACAGGAAGGTAGAGCAAGCATTTCTTTTATCAAGTCTTTGCTGTATGTAGGTAAGGAAGACAAGGAGGAAAAGGCAAAGGAAGCTGAAAAACAAGGAAGACACCGTATCACCATTTGGCCCTCAGATGTCCAGCCAAACACACTGCAGTATCTAGAACACATCATCGTCTTTGTAAACTTCCCCTTTTTCCAAGGTCAGACTCCAGCACACAAGATTTGCTATCAGGAGAATTATAAGGAGTTCGGTTGGTGGAGAAGTTCACAACTGCCAAAACAACGTTAAAAGCAAACAACCTCCAATTTAGCTTTCTGCAAATTGCATAGCAAAGCAAAGATGAAGACAGTTTCTCATATGAAAGATACTTAAGTTTACATGTCTATCCGTGTACTTACATAATTTTTCAGATATTTAGTATTACACAAAAGCTAAAATTGGGCATCAGTCTTTTCATATTTAGGATGTCATCCCCTATTCTTCATTACACTTTCATTTTTTTTTTTTTTTTTTTACTTTAAAAAATGCCAATAATGTAATCTTCATATGTAATTGTTCTTGAAAGCAATATATTCTTTTAAATGTCTTCTTACATTCTTCTTTTAAATTAATCTTTTCATAGTATGTATTTCAGAATGTTCCTTTTTTATCTAATGTGTAATACAGAATTTCCTCTCTGGGCAGAGAACAATATAAAATATATCAACATAACAAGAGATACGAATTTTTTTAAATTATACTTGGTTACCTTTTTTAAAACATAGAATTATGACATTGCAAGGAGAGAAAAAACATGAATTAACATATCTGCACTGTATTCCTTAGACACAAGTCTTAATATGTCATAAAATGAAGAATAAACTAGTGAAGATTATGTGTTTCAGAGGTGTTTTTAAAAGCAGCACGTTATTTCTAAATTAGAAATCTCTCACTGAATTAAACTTAGCTTAGCATGTTTAGAGAGTACAGGTGGAGGACATGTGGTTAGTATTTTGCAAAAAGCTAAAGATTCAGATCTAATGTATCAACTAAGGACATATTAAATCAGTGTCATGATGCCATTTAACATGAACCTGGAAAAGCAAACAAACATGAACTAGAACCCAAGTGTTTCAGAAGCTTGAGAACACTTTCTATTAAATACTAGAAAGATAGGTATACAAGGTTGGAATGTGAAGAGTAGTTACATACAGCAGTAACAAAATAGCATCTTCTAAACGTGCGCATCTACCTTACAAACTGCCATCCGTGTTTTCTTATGGTATACTAGGGTCCAAGGTTTATACTCAAGCAAAAAGGCATTCAAGTAATTATTAGGTAGTAAACAGGATTCAACAGAATTGGGAAAATGACTGGAAAATGTTGTCTGCCATGAACTGTAACTACAAATAAATTATGTATTTTGACATATACATGGATAGTTTGATACATTTCCAAATCATATGAACTTAATATTAATAGTGGCATGAATTGCTTTCCTCCATTGATTACAGTGATACAAATCAGATGTATCTGATTAGAAGTGTGACCAATATTGTATGACTTTTTGTGTTAATGACTGAAATTTAAAATGACAGAGCAAAGCAATTTTATGCAAATCAAAGATGTTGAAGCTTTAGTTTGAGTAGAGTACCTATAAATGAAAGAAGGAAATTTTTGTTAAGTTACAAGATTTGGACAGTATGTCCTGCCAAGGATACTGCTGTTTCATAAGAGAGGATATGAAACATTCCAGACTAACATCTCTATTTGTCCTTTCTTTTTAAGAGTGCATGGAACTAGACTTTGACATGTTGAATGTAATTTATTTGCTGATACTATGATTCTCTTTTTTCTTAGGGAAAGTTGCTTCTATAGCATTAATTGAAACCATAAATAGAACACATTTAGAAGAAAATTTGCCTGTCTTCTGGGGTTCCAGCCTTCTGTGCTGTCTGGGAAGGCCAGAAAAAACAGCTAAATTGAAGAACTTAATGACATTACCATAGGGAGAACGCAGAAATTTGTCTAACACTTACGATGTGTCAAATGTGAAAGTCTGAGTTCTGGCAATTGTATCCTGTCCTCCCAACACAAATTGTTAGAATCTGCTTTGTTATACATACCACTAATATGAAACTGTAGACTACTTAACACAATGAACAAACATGCACAACTAAGTACATGCTGCAAAATTCTTACAGTCCAGGAAATTATCTTCTCAAGTACCTCTACACAGACTTCCAGTCCTTTATGATACATGCCCATCTATGGTGTCTTTTTAATCAACACATTTTTCTATTACATTCTATTATACTTATAAAATTCCTGTTAAATTGAAGGGCATCAGATGCCCTTTATGAAACTATTGGAAAAATATGTCAAAGAATCAGCTATTTTTTCTGATTCTTCCACCTATAATAACTTGTTAGATTCAAGTTATTTTATATTTCATAACTGTCTTACAACTAATGAATTGGCAATTCTGAATATTTCTCTTTGCAGGTAGTAGTACAGTGATTTTCCAGCACCTTATCATTAATAGTTTAAAAACATACACAGAAGTCACAAGAGAATTCTTGCTCTTCAAGATGAGTCACTTTCTCAGTTCATCTCTGCAGAGAATACAAATGCTGATCATTTGATTTCACGTTTTCAGTGACAGCTTGGTGAAGCTTACTTGGCTCTGACATCTCCAAAAAAATTCTTCTTTAAACATTCCCAGAACATTTTTTGTCAGTTTCACAGAAAATTCATGCTTTTGTGTTTCCAATAGTCATCACTTCTTCTATTTCCATTGATTAAGATCTGCTACTTATTTTGTGAAGTCAAAGCATATCTTTCAGTGTATAAGAGTAGACTCTAGAAGCATACCTTCAAGGTAATAGTGAAATGCTACTTACTATCTAAATGCAATCTCAGATTTTGGACTTAATCATTGCTAATTCATAATGAGAACATGACATGAGTGAAAAGAGTTAATTCTCATTGCATGGTAAGCCATTGCACAGATTTTACACATTTGAAAGCTCTACAAACAGTTTCCTGAACAAATATGCTATTATTTAGTATGGATTACTTAAATTATTAACTGTTATTACAAAATTAAATAGTTAATTTCAATGTACTTTTTATTTACTAAATGCAAACTTGAAGAAATTTCAGCATTTCAAAACTACTAAAGAATGTAGAACAGCAGCTTTTAGGTAAAAAGATTCTAGTGTTCTCTTGTAGGCATAGCACTACAACATCCCTCTCAAATCCCTTTACCTCCTTCTTAAAGTTACTTAGTTTTAGACAACCAGTATTTTAAAGGCCGTTCCACATTTTCCTTGCTCTCATGGAAGGAAGTGATCTTTACATTTTCAGATTAAAATTGTTCAGTCAGTTCAAACCCATTTGTTCCTGCAACAGGCATATACTTTAATAGAACAAAAGAATAATTCTCCTTCCTTCCATTTACTCTGGAATTTTTAGAGACTCCAAACATATCCCCTTCTCCACTTTGAAGTAAACAAGCCCATTTATCTCATGACCTGATGCCTTCTTTCTCATCTTGCATGACCAGTTATTCTTGAAAATGGGTCACCAGACTTGTATACAATATTAAAAGAACAGATTTCATTGGGACCTGGAACAATAGCATAACTACATAAATAAGATTATTTATATTTGAAAGCTACACTATATATTTACATACACACATATATACAGTGTTGCATACTATTTTTGTTAGAACAGCAAGCCTGTACTGGCCAGACATCTTTCTTCTACCTTCTAAACAAAGGTACAGCATTTGCCACTGAATCTTCAGTTTCATTCAAGATCTGGGATGGAGACTACCTGCTCATTCATTTTGGCTTCCACTTGCAATGCAGAAATCTTCCTATCATTATCCCCAATGTTCAGTTTCTCTTTGCTCTTTTTAACACTTCCTTCCCCTCCTTACAAAATGTTGGCATTGCAATAACTAATTTCACAAATCCTGGATTCAAGAATGCATGGGATACCTCAGAATGTGTTCCAGAGTCACCAGCACGCTCAAGAAGAGTTACAAAAAGTAGCAGTAGGAAATGATGATGAAAGTGGTTGAGATTTCAGAAAGATCTGAGCTCTAAGTGTACGACTTGACTCAGAGACAGTTTGTCTATCAGACAGGAAATAATAAATTTCTTGATTTAGGAGACAAATCAATTTAAGACACATAAGGCCATAAGGCTCACAGATCTTCCACCATAAGATGAAGGGGGGGACACAGGAAGAGTGACACTCCTGACTTCTACCATGCACACTGAGTAACTTCAGGGTAGACAAACAAATCCTTCTTGTGACTCACAACCACTATTCTCCAGATATGGAGAATTATGCATTACAAATATAAAAATGTTCTGACTCATGTAAAGGGGAAACCACTGCCTGGAGTCCCTTTTTAAATGAAACAGTACTCCTGTGTAAGACGGAAACTAGGGGAATGAGGGTGGGGGTGGCACAGAGCTGGAGGAATAATTGCCAAAGGACTGGGACTGCAGATTCACAATCTGTACATTAGGTGTAAGCACTACTTTCGGCATAGGTTGCAACACTGTCAATGAGTTGAGAAGTAACATTTTATTCTACCAATCTATACAGAAAGTCTACAATTTCTAGCTATGCAAAGACCATTCCCTCCCCTTCACTTTCTTAAAATACTTATCTTTGATTTTAAAAAATAAAAGTTAAGCAAATTATAATTTTTTTCCATGTATTTCCTTGCATTTAAAAATTCACCTAGCAGTATAGTTTACTGTCAATCGCTGAAGTTACTCTTCTAACTTAAAGCACACATTCAGTATGATCCCAATTTGTGTTTTCCAGAGGGGTTCTTTTTCTATATGACAATATAAATTTTCTCCTCTTGTTAGACTACTGACATTTCATTGCATGGCTTCCTCTGTCTTTGCTCGAATAGGACACTCAAACCTTTCACTTCCTGCAACTTGAAAATAACAGGGCTCAAGTGAGCTAGTCAACAAAAATAATTCTCCATCTCTGCAGAGTTCTAGCACCTGTCATCGTTGTGAGAAACAACTGAATCTGCTTTCTTATGCAAGATATTCAGTATGACACCTGTTACAACACTCTCTTGTGTCATCATTTACCACCAGTGTTTTCATGTTGAGCTTAACAAGACAGAATATAGAAAAATACACTTAAGATAAAATTACAGAAAAAAGTCTTACCTATACTAAAATTGCAGTTTGAACTGCAAAACTCTTCTGCTGGGACACCTGAGCTAAAATTTAGGAAAAAGGTCTACATGAAGCTTAAAGAACTAATTAAATACCCTGCGGTTTTAAAGTGTTTACAGCAAACTGTTCACAGTTCACCTGCAGGTGAATATTCAGGTGAATATTTGCCAAAAATAACATAGGCAAAACATTAGCATAAAGTTGTTTTGACTTGATGCAAACAGTCTGCAAATGGAAAATACATTAAAAAATTTGAAAATGTATGTCTGTGAGGCAGAATAGTATCATTAACTCACCCCTCTCAACTGTGATTTTGGACTTTGCTCTAGATGATAATTTTTTACACTCTCAGGTTCTCTGAATAAGTTAACGCACTTTTCTTTCCTGTGATTTTTTTTTTTTTCTAACCAATATCTCAGATATTATTCTCACAGTTTGAGAGTTTTCTTGTAGGGTTTTTTGGGGAGTGGTGGTGTTTTGCTTTTCACATGGTGAAACAGGGGCTTAAAGACTGAATTATATAACTCTTTATTGAAAATGTCTGGTAACTGACCAGAACTGACCTGCCATATTTTGATTTGAAGAATCAGCTAAGTATTTATGTCTACTTGAAAAACCCTCCTAGAACCGATTTTTTTTTTCCCCTTTCTTTCTCTCAGTTTTAGCAGCCTGGATATTTTGGATACAAAATGTACAGTACTTCCCTTTCATTTGAGCTGTTCCTGCCTTTTAACTAGCTGTTAACTAGTCAAGAAACAATGAACTGTGTTTGTTACAGCTGACACATTCAGAAGTTAATCGCTGACATAGATTTGGCAGCTATCCCAGTACAGGAAAAAAAGAATGTATGGATTAAAGCTACTTTGCATTCTGGTCAGAAACACACACTAGCAACATGACAACGAACTTTGCACTCAAAAAGATCCCTCTTTTAGAAGGCTGCATTAAAAGACTGGAGATTAAATAAAACATCTCGTTTACCAAACTGACAGGTTTGTTCTGTAAAATCAACAATCAAAATTAGAAAATCAAGGTACATACCACATGCAACAGAGTGTAGTTTCTAATAAAATTATAACTGTTCTCGTCAAGCAGCCTGTTTAAACATGAGAAAAAAATCAAAACCATTCTCATTTAAGCAATAAAACTGATACTTTTTACTAAGATACTCACATCATCTTCAAGAAGTATTTAAATGATACAAACTTATAAGCATTTACAGTTTTCATGTTTCCCCCCAAAATACAATTAACTCCATTGGAGAAGATGCTAATTAAAGACAAGAAATTTAAAAAATATGTATAGAAGAGCCAACTGAATAAGGAAATTAAAAACATTCTCCAAATTAAAAAAAAAAAAAAAAAAAAAAGGCAAAAGCAAATGTCCTTGTATTTCTAACCAAGTTCCACTACCTTTCTCTATGGAGTTACTCCAGTGTAAATGCTATCTATATTAATCATAATTTAACTTATTTGAGTTAGTATAGGTTATAGTTCTCTTCATCTGAGCAGTCCCTACAGGAAGGAAGGAACATGTTCTTTTCAGCCCTATGAAGCGCAGGAGAGGAGCAGTGTGTCTCAGCCCTCTAACAGATCTCTGCAGAATCAGTGCAGAGCCACCAGTCTGTGCCTCTCATGCTATTACCATGACTGCAGGCATGTTTCTCAAAACATTCCTTTCAGTAGTTAAGTGAGAGTACCCTGAACAAAATCCAGGCACAAGGAAAATTAAACACAAGTTATGTTATTGACTTCAAAGAACAAACTATATATCTCCATTTGGAAGGCACATCATCATTTCTGCAAGTCATCTGGGGAAGTAGCATAAATATTCATAGATACACAGAAGGGGGTGGTGACTGATTTTATGAATTTATAAAATATGATTGGTTTTAAATATGTAATTCCAACAGCCATACATATAGCTTTAAAGCTTCTGCTGAAATGTTGAGTCTCAAGTTCTCTACATTCCCAAGGTTAAAACACAAAGAAATTCTACTGCATTAAAATACATCAAATTATACACAAGTTACATGAGTTACCTGTACACGAGTACCGCTGCATTCTCCATACCTCTCTTTTTACAGTCTTCCTCTTGTTCTTCCACTATTCTTTTCTAAGTCTTTAAGACCTGACTGTGCATTTTTTTTCCCTAACAGATGCTTAGAAAAGCTTATATTCTCATTTTTGCTGTTTTAGTAATTCTTTGTCATAGACATGTGCAGCTATTTTTAGGACTGAATTTCAGAAAAACCTCAGGTAACAAAATTTAAGATACTACTTTTTAAACTTATTTGATGACACAAGCAAAATAAACTCGGAACACATATTTCCAAATGTGGCTACAGTTCAAATGGAAATATGAACAGCAGAGCTTTTCTAGGTTTTTTATGACTCTAATGAACACTTGTGAGAATGCCTAGCTGACCTCTTCACAGCATTTTAAAAACCTCACGATAGCCTATCTGCAAGAGAAATGATCAAGGTTTCCTAAGAGTCAACAGTAGGTAAAAAGAATAGAACCAGATGTTAACAGAAAATGACACCACACAACGTGTCATGATTTCTACAAATGTGGCTCTTAATGTTCACTATCTCCAGGAAACAGTCCAATTGACCTTTGTTCAGTCTTCAGTGTTCTTATGACAGAAAACACAACTTGGCACTAAACACAAAAGGCCTGTCATGCAGAAGATACCTCCAAGTAAGGCTTACCTTCAAGTCTTAAGAATAAAATCTTTCAGAGCAATAACATGAAACTGTGTGAAGCTTTAAAATATGGACTCAGTAAACAGAATTTTATTTTTTAACAGTTCTGCCCCAGCCTCAAAAAAACCCCAAAAAACACACACAAACAAAAAACACCACAAACTACCAAGGAGGGAAGAGTCACTTCTTGAGGGAAAACACACAGCTTCAATAAATGAGGTGTTTCTTCCTCCCTGCTGCTTGTTTCCCTCTTCCCTCCCCCCCCCTCCCTTACAACAGTGTTTTTTCTGATCAAACGTTCACAAATGTAGTCACAAAATTCATTATGCCATTTTCACAGGTAAAAATAGAACATCACTGCATAAACAGATGGTTCTATAGGTTGACAGATACAGATGTTACTTCTTTAATACCTGCAGGTCACATGTAACAGATTCTGTGTGGTTATGAACAGAAAAAAAGTTAGCAGGGCTAACTTTCATTCACTTGGGTGTAAACAGAGAGTATATAGAAACCTTTCAGAAATGTATTCAGTGGACTTCATAGTCTGGAAAATAGTCACAACCACGTTTAAGGTGCATTAAAATAATAGTAACATTTATGAATTACAATAAAAATACCAAGAAAGCCTTCTTTAGAATAGCTTTTATAATGTTTATGTGATAATAAAGTCCCTTTCTTTTAATTTTTCAGTCCATTCAATGGCTACAGTTGTCCTTCCTGGTTTAAAATGGGCACAGAAGAACAGATACCAGAATTCCATCTAAAAGCAAAATGACTTTTCTCTTGAAAATGAGTATTTCTTGCTTTTGTTTAGTTGTGGTTGCTCGTTTGTATTTGTTTTGTGTTTGGGTTGTTTGTTTGGGGGTTTTTTTGGTTGTGGGGTTTTTTTTGGTTTGTTTGTTTGTTTGTTTGTTTTTTTGGGGGGGTGTTGTTTGTTTGTTTTTAATGAGATCCCCAGTAGCTAAAAATGCAAAATACACAAGCCATAAAAAAGTGTATTTCTTTTCATCAATATTTTTACAGAAAACCTAGGACACAAAAAAAAAGTGGGTGGGGGTATCAGAGTAATCAGAGTATGGCACATAAAGGGCTGCACAGAATGAAGCATATGATTCCTGACACTTTGAAACACACCTAGGAGTCTTTTATTTATACTAATGTTTGCAAGTGATACAGAAAAAGTGAATGTAAGAACAAAATTAATTTAAAAATTAGCAGCATGTAAGCAAATAATACACTTAACTGTATCATGCATTCAGAACTGAAACCCATTACTGTGATTTTAAACAAACACCTGTAAATGTACTTCTAAGAATGGTAAAATCAGAATAAGTCTATGATAAGTTTAGGAGAACTGTACAGAAAACATTACCGATGAGAGAGTTCTCAAACCCAGCAACATAAATTCTGTATGTACACAGGATGTGTAATCCAAAGACATTCACAGAAATGTAATGCAAAGGTGCTAAGGAGGATTATTTCAACTAAATGCTAAAAGCTGTTGAACCCAATGTGTGGAACTGCCATAAACTGGCACAAATCCATTTAACATCTGATCACTCAGACAGTACGCTTACAGACCTACAGGCATGACCTGAATACTGAACATCCAAGGAACAATTTTGACTAGTGTCACAAAGCCACAGACCAAAACAAACAAGTAAATCAAAACTCTCAAAAACAAACAAAACCAAAAGAAAAAAATATTATACTGAATGGTAAACTCCCCGCCACAGCTTTGACCTGGGCTGCAACAACTAAGTGACCGTAATGATTAATTGCACAAATCTCAACTGTATCATATGTTCCCAGAGGGAGAAAATTAAATTAGTAGCTTACAATATGTCTTTGGTTTTACTATTAAAAAAAAAAAAAAAAAGAGAAAGAGATCCCTTTTGTCTTATGTCTATCTTGAATAGAACCTGGCACACCAGAATACCCCTTTAGTTCTTAGTTCTTCTGCACTGTTGGATTAGCCCCACACTTTTTCAGCACTACTTTTATAAACATGCCCACTACCTAAATATACATAAAGTTAGAGACTGATTTTCTATTCTTTACTAAATCAAAATTCCCACATACTCACATGGGAGTTATACAACTCCTGAAAGCTTCAATCAGACCTTGAAAGCTGCAATCAGTACAACCCGCGAAGCAGTGCTCTTGGCACACAAGTCTCCCATCGACTTCAGTGGGAGTTCCATGGCTGCAGGGTATGCACAGTTCTGTCAGCAGAACTCATCTCGCATAACATGATTTTCTTAAAATAAACTATACAGGCTAGAGATAGATGCAGGATTCATATTATACCATAGACAGTCTTTATTGGAAAAACTCAGCATTTGGGTTTTTTTTTCATAAATCTAAAGTTAGGGTATTACTCCCCAACACAGAAAGCACAGGAGTGCATGAATCATTGCATTATTTATTACTGATGGCAATGATCAGTTGGGTATAATTATCTAGAATTTCAAATCCCAGATAAGATTTTACAAAATTAGAATTCAGGAACAAAAAGTAAACAGAAAGCAACAAAAGTAAGCCTTCTATTGTGAAATAGGGATGTCTGATACAAAAATCAATCAGGTGATTAGCAAAACCCACAATATTTCAATGTCATGTAATTTTATCTTTGTAATTCTCTATTATTGTTATATATGCAAATAAAACTTTTAAGTCTGCATTTTCTATGAACAGTTTTCTTACATGTTGAAAGAGATGTAAACAAGAAAAAAATTTTAGAGATTAAAAATGGAAAAAAGGTTTTTGGCATTCAAGCATCTGATTTTTTTAAGTTTTTCAAGAAACAACTGTGGAGAGATTTTTAAGTGTATAGACAACATCTAGTGACACCAGCAGAATTTTCAACAGGTACCAAAGAGACTCTGGTAAGTCTTACTGCTTTAATAAGTAGTATCTACTATGTAACACCTGCTATGTAACACCTATTAATGGATAAGAAACATCTGAACATTTATATTTTCCAGAAAGTATCATTCAGCAATTTGAAAGTTCTTTTTTCCCTATGTCTTGTGAACCTTTATATGAAGAATGTCTGAGAAGAACATCATTTGAAGTGATCTCCTGGGATATTCTGAGGACCCATTAAATGTAATCCTTTCATAAATTAATAAAAAACCATCTTAAGAAAAAGCATACTTCTTCCCTCTCGCTCTTAGAATGCTCCAGAGTCACTGCTTTTTTGGCCAGAAATTAATTTTCATCCTGAAGGTTACGGGGGTTTTTTTGTAACCAGTTTATATCCATTAAACTCAGATACTATGCTTTCTTTTTAAGTACCTCTGCACTCTCTGTGTGTTCGTCTCTGGGAGTCATCTTCCCAGCAATCAACTCTCTCTCAGAATCCATTTTACCAGAGTAACTGTTCAAATACTTTCAACTCCCCCCACACCTTTTAAAGCAGAACTCGCAACACCAATTACAGTGCAAAAGAGATACTTATGAACAAGGAGGGTTTGTTTGGGGTTTTTGTGGTTGGGGGTTTTTTTGAGGTTTTTTGGGGTGTTTGGTTTTTTCGATGTTTGGTTGGTTTTGGGTTTTTTTTTTTGTTTGTTTTTTACAACTGGCCTGATGCAGATCAGCCTAAAATGCAAGTACTTCACTTTACCATTTTTTAATAATCATTACCCAAAGGCTAGGAAAACAAATAAAATACTAACAAAAAAAAAAAAAGTAGGAAAAAACAGCAAACAAAAGTGCAATTAAATTCCTGGAAAGTCCATGAATATAACATGTAGTTCTGAGTCCATCACGCAAGAGATGGGCAGCTTCCCTATGATACATACAATTATGAATGTCATGGAAGAGTTAAGCAAGGAATTAGTACTACTCCACTACTTACAACACAGCAACTAAGGGACTGAACATTATTTTGAAGCTTCTTTCAGCATTTTGCCTTGTTTAAGTTGTTAACACAGGGCATCAAGTAGATCAAAGTATTGACAAGTTTAAGAACAAATTCATGCAACAAAAATCTGCCAAGATTATTAAGGAGATCACACAGATATAACCTGACATATCCCTGAATGTTGTAGGGTGCACTGACATAAGTATCACACGGTTCTTGTTCTGTACTTTGTTTCTTTATGACTCTTGCCTTGAGTCTGTCAGATTGAGGTCACTGGAATACATCAGTGTTTGTTCTGATCCAGTAAGCACGTCAATTAATGAGTATGGGATGTTCAAGAACTTTAAAAATAATGCTATATTATGTTATTCCTGGGAACTCGTCTTAAGTACATTTAACACATGCCCCTTTTCTACCCTCTCCCCTAAAACCCTGGATCTTTAGTTTACTTTGCTTTGACTAAGATAACAAAATGATGTAATATTGACACAGTAACACTGCAGTTCCGATTACATCTTTCCTGTTACAATAAAGAAGAAAATTTATTTTGTGTGATCAGTACAGAAAACTATTCATAGTAAGAGACAGAATTACCTACCCTACCTGTTTATCTGTGACACATGCCACAAGGATCGTCAGACACAGCTTTATGTCTCTCTCTTTTTAAGTATTAAGTATAAATCTGACTTCATACAAGCCAAATTCAGCTGTTGTACAAAGGTCTACGAAGGTAATGGGCCTGAAATTGCTTGCAGCTTGACTGAATATGGTGCGATGTGTTTTCGTAGCAAGAAAATTGATGGCAATGATTTTGTTTTTAAACTGAATTCATAGTATGCTCCAAATGGCACCTCTCGGGCAAAGTGATGAGAACAGCTTCTTGTATGAACTTCATGTATGAATTCCAAGTATGAATTTCAGCTCAAAGCCAGTCAAACAACTGGTATTTTTACTTAGGCTACAACAGCAACATAAATGATCGGTTTAATATTAGCTAACCGGAAAGAGTTGTTTTGAAAAGGGAATTTTCATTCATACTATACCCTAATAAGTTATTCATATGCTACAGGTCTATTATGTATTACTTTAGATTTTGCTGAACTATGAAGTTATTCATCAACCTTTTTCTGTTTAGCAATGATACTCAGGTAATTAGAACACTAAATAAAAAACAGTGTACCCTTCTAAAGTCACAATAAAAATCTAGTAGTAAGAAAAATGTAAATGGGAAAGAGAAAAAAAAGAAACACTTCTACTTCCCTCTCATCTTCATTTTTTTCTGGAAAAGACATACTAGATCTTAAACAAACATAAATTAACATGTTGATTTTTTTATGCTTTTTATAGAAAGCTAGTTCTTGAAGGAACTTACATAGTACTTGGATTTCAGGAAATTTATTTCAGTAACAATAGACAAGACCAATGAAAAAGCTGACTAAATGCCCACAGTATCTAATGCTGCTTCCCAAGTTTGTCTGGATGTTGTCCATCCACAAACTGCCTATTTCAGATAAGATTACACTTAGATCATGGAAACTGGTGGCAAATGACAGCCTTGATTGGTAGATCACCAGGCACACTGAAATTATTTGTTCGAACAGGATCAGACTTGATCTCTTCATCCTATCTGCAATGCTCCTTGTGTGTATTAAAGACTTGATGAAATCAAACAACTGCTTTTTTCTTCTCCGAAAGGAGCAGAAAACAGGTAAAACATTTCAGAAGAAGTTTGGTTTGGTTTTGTTTTTTTTTTTTAAATGGTAGTAGTGTTCTTAAACAGGCAGAAACCATGAAAGGAATTTTTAGTTGATACACTTCAGTGTCTACCTCCTTCCCAAACTAACTTACTTAAAACAGTAAAACCATTGCTTTTAAATAACTGGTTCTGTTTGTTTCTTATGCAAACACAAACCTAAGTCAATGGAAATCCTCCTCTGACTAGAATCAGTAGAGTTTGGCCACAATGCTCATAGTCATCTTCATATTTAATAAGTATGTTATAAATATCTCATTCTGCAGTAGATCTTACTTTATATTTGTAGTTCAAGCCACTACTCCCATGTCGTGTCATTAGCGATCTACGTTTTGATGCATGGATGCAAAGAGAGAAAGTCTCTGTTAATCAGAATTTCCTAAATCATAACAGCTGCATAAATGGATAGCATTGTCCCAGCTCATGCTATTTCAAAAATGAAACCTGCTTACCTCCTGCCATTTCAAGGGATGCTTTCACATACTCCACAGCTCCAACACCCACTGATGACAACTGACTCCTGCTCAGGGTGACAGCCTCTGGACTACTGCAACCAACAGTTCTTCCATGGAGTTACTCAAATGCCAGTTATTCAAAAGCTTAGGGGTGATCATAAATGAGGTTTTCCAGAAAGCAGACTGGTGTATGCACATGTATTCTTTGTTTCCTTTCCACATAATTTTTAAGCAACTTTTAAATGGATTTCTTTTCCAATACAAAAAGATTTCAATACCATAAGCTGTCACCACAAATAGCTGTAGCCAGATAAATGACTATCCCTGTTTACATCCTTTTTTTGTTCCTCTTTTTTATTCTTTTCATTCAATAAATTAAGAGGTAGATTCTGAGCTCATCTACAGCACAGCAAATCAGAAAATGTCTTCTCCAATTAACAATATCATCAGTCAAATGATAACTAATATAAAAAATCAGCCATGTAACAAAAATAAGAAGCTTGGTTTTTGAAGATAACCCATTCAAGATGTTATAGCATAACACAGCATCTGAAGATTATCTTGCTATTTTAAAATAACTCATTTAATTTTCCTGATATCCTTTAAAAATATCCAAATCCATACAATCACAGTATTAAGAGAAACTGAGCTACAAAAAAATATATTATGAAAAATATTGTGAAAGAATGCGGAATTATGTTACTGAAAGGGGACATCCTCAGATTCTTGATGAAACAGCAAGTAGTGCCCTGAATGTTCTATTTAATATTCACAATTATTCTGAGTTTTAAACTAGTTACCAAAAATTGAGTTATTTTAGTTAAATACCTAAACTAGAAAGCAGTTAAATACACGGCGGGGGAAGGAGGGGATGGGACATAATTACTAGGTCAAAATTTGGTCTTGAGTAATTGAATAGTCAAAACAAAAAGAGACAATAGGGTATATTAGATACCGATTGGCCTAGATCTAGTCTGTCAGACTCCAATGAGCCTTCAGATCTGAATACATCAGGGTATCTAAGTTTTCTCTCACATCTCTCCCATTTCTGAATTTCAAGAGAAACTAAAAATAAAATTCAAATTACTTTTGATATGTTAAAGCTCAGGATATGCTTCCTCAAGTATATTTGCCTTATTTTATCAAAGAAATGTGTGTGTGAAAAACAAACAAAAACCCAAATAAAATACCTTAGTTGGTATAAACTGTTTAAAATATGAATACTAGTTACTATGCAGATATCTGGACAAGTATATGTCCTACACTTTCAGTAATGGATTTTCAACTCACAGCAACAAATTACAGTGTAGTTAAAACATGTGTTTCCCAAAATGTCATATTAACTTGACTCAGTTGTGCTGGAATCAAATCGCATGTGCTGAATGTAACTGGGGGATTACTGGAGTAAACTGGAAGAAAATCAGTAAGTAAATATGAATCACTCGGGAAAGGTGTTTCAAAGAAAAGGTCAGTGAAAGGGCAAACAATACAGTATTTGTTCTGAAAACACTTGTTGAAAAAGGCAGCCATGATAGGTAAGTCATACATAAATTTGTCATAACACTCCTATAACATTCCCAAAGATAAAAATAATTAGTTACCTAAATAAATACATGAACTGTGCTGTAAAAGAAAAAGACAAAGTCAAAATGATGCTATTCAATCTCTTTGAAAAATACTTTAAAGCTTTATCTCTATGATATGTATGATATGATATGTACCTTTCATACATTTCATGATTTAGAGCCACTGCAAACAATAAAAATATCTCTGTTCTGTACAGGAGTGCATGAAACAAAATTCTCTACATATTTCTCAATCATCCATTCTTAAGTCAATCTTTTAGAACATCTCATCAGTCAAGGTTTATTTTCAGGCTGATATTTTGATTCTCATCACCACCTGAAAAGGAGTTACATAGGCTAAAACAGCATCGAACATTACTTTCTGTCTGAATTCATTTTTTTTGAAGGGTGAAAAGAAGAAGATAAGGTAGTAAATGTATTTTAATCTTAATGCAGTTGTATAAATCAACTGGTAGCAGAAAACAATGATTAGCTGAAGTCTCAGGGTACAATTAGTACTTCAGTATACTAATTGGAGTAAAATATTAGTTCCACTTAATCCAGCAGGCAAACTCATTGACTGCAAAAGTTCCAAATTTCATGGATTCCCTACGCAAAAAGCAGAAAGAAGCAGGATTCTAGAAAGAGACTGCACTGCTGACATCTCTTGGGGGATGTTCCTTATTAACAAACAGTCCCTTATAAGCACTGGTAAAGAGAAACTCTTCAGGAAAAACAAAACCAAACTCAGTATCAAAGCAGTGGAAAGACAAAACTTAAAGCACGATGACTGAACAAGTACTCATGCCTACGAATCTCCTGGATGAGCACAAAATAGATGGAATTCTACAAGCAAAACATTTTCTACTGCAACTTAATAATAATTTGCTAATCTAAAGAAATGCGTATTATGTGGAGTGATAAAAGAAATGGGATTTTGCAGTCTGGGGAGATATTTGTTTCATCCACTTTAAGTCAGTGTCCCCCGACACTGGCAAAAACCAATGAAGCCTCATCTTCTGAGTGTTGTTAAAAAAGCAGATTTACAGAGGGGAGTAGGCTATTTTGTTGGTTTGGAGTGGGGGTGTGTGTTTTGTTTCATTTTGTATTAAAGCAAAGCTAATTAAATTTGGGCCTTTCACTCTGGATGAACTGTCTGGACAGCTTTGAAAGGTTAAGAAAAAAATCCTTTTGTTTTAGCGTAATAACATTGCCAGTTAAACTCCTCCCTTGTGATGAAATTAGGAGAGGGAATATTTGGTCCTGGTAGATAATTACGACATTCATAAGCTCTTAACTTAAGGGCTTGGAGGAGGGAGTTGTTGCCTGCTACTCATTTTCAAACTGCTCTAGTTTTCTGAAATGGAACAAATACACCACAGTTCCCTCTCCCCAGCCTTTAACATCAGCACTTCCCAACAAAAAAGCTTCTATCATTCTTCATAAAATTTATGGCAGCTATATTTTTAGAAATGTAATCCTCAACCTAAGAGTTTCAATATTTCCAAAGCAAATGATCCAAATCTAGTTACTAGCTTTTTCTTAACCATTCACACTCTTCTCTCTCTATGTTAACATCAAAAAAATCATAAGCATCATTTACACTGTTTTTCTTAAAAACAAGGGGGGCTGGGGGGAACAACACCTTCACAAACACCACAACCTTCAGTTGATGATGTTAAGTGTTCCCTGCCACTGCATTCCCAAAAGAACATAAATCCCAAGAGTTTTTTGAATAGCTCTCAAATTATTTGAATCACATCAAGAAATTCTCAAGATTACTTCAAAGATATGTCAAAAAATACAAAATGCATAATAAATCCTTCACAATGATAATGCTTAATAAAATGAAAAAAAAAAAAAGTCACTGTAGAATTTTCCTCTCCCCTAGCAACCTAAATGGGAATATTTTTCATATGCAGATGTTCTCACTCCCATTTGCTATCCTTTGCTGTGGATTGAGGCTGCATGTTCCTACTATTTCTACAGCCAGTGCAAAAATCTTATTCTTCCCTCATGCCTATACAACGCACTCCCTTTTAAAAAACAGCTTTTTTTTTTTTCTTTTTTTAGTAGTTAAGACTAGTAACATCTAGCTATCAATATTAGATTTATTCAGTTTTCCTCCTCTTCTTTCCATCTCCCCCTCATATATCTCCCCTATAATTTTTTAAACTCAGTTTAATAGCATCTAGAATTTCACTCCATTATTTATCTCCTGACATTTGCGATAGTAAGATACCAAAACTATGTAATCCTCCTACGCTGCAGTAATCACACTTCACAAACTAGCTTTCTACCATTCCTCCGTTAGAGGAACCACAGACCACATCTCTATATACATTACACCCAGGTAGATCAGTGCAAAGCCTGAAGGAAGCTTTCCCGTCCTCCTCCTCCTCCCCCTCTGTCATCTCAGCGCTGGCTATGCTGAAAAGCCTCTGGACTGTTTCTGAATCGCTGCTAATCGGGAGACCTCCAGAGCTCATCCCGAAGCGGCAAAAGCACGGAAGCATTTCTATATCAATTGAGAGCATCTGGTGGCTCTTTGCTACTTATCACCGAGACAAAACGTCTATACGGTACGAAGTTTAGCGGTAACGCACTGAGGGAGACCATCGGAGCTGCAGTCTTCATACCTCGAGGCGTAAATGCCCCCCGCCCCCAAGCGCAACAGATCTCCCTACCCCCTCACAAGGCACCGCGTAGCCTCAGGGTGAGACGCCCAGCCCCAGCGCTCCGGAGCGCGGGTGCCTGCACCCGCCCT
>KL267477.1:333-16608 GCA_000699545.1 Podiceps cristatus
GCTGACAGGACAAAAAGGCCCCTGGTCGTCAGCAGCGCTGCGAAGCGTGATGGCTCCGGCGGTGGAGTGAGGAAGGAGGAGGTGCGGTGGGAGCGCTGGGCTGGGGCTGCAGCCAGCCTAGGCGGCTCCAGCAGCTGCCCCGGTTCTCCCTGCAGGCTCTGCACTTGGCTGTCTCTCTCTCTCTCCTTGCTAAGGAAGAGCCAAAGAAGTCTCTGCCTGGTGTAGCTGACTGCACGGGGTACTTAGGAAGATGGGAGACAAATGAGGAAAAAAAAAAAAAGGTCTTTAATTAAACAGCTGTTATATTCCACAGCTCCATATGGAGACAGCGCAGAGACTGGGTCCTGTATAAAGCTGCTCTGAGCCCTAAACTGTTTATGTCATTTGAGCAGTACTTAAACATGAGCGTCTTGCTCTGTAATGAATAAAAAGTCGGTTGCATCTATTCTGACACCAAGTCTTGTAAGGGAAGTCTGGCTATAAGAACGGGCAGAGCAGCAGCAGGAAAGGAAGGTCCTATGGCTGCAGGCGGGTAGTTACGCAGATAGGCTGCCCAGGGGTAGTTACCCAGATCAGACTGAAGCCTGAATTCCCTTGGTCAGTGCTGGCATTTTTGAGTGCATTTCATAACTCAAGTATTCCCTCCCTGGAAAACTTGATAGCAGTTCCTAAAGAAGTGCTGCTTGTGCAGTGATACTGTTTGTTCATCAATCCCCAGTGGCCTGAGAACATCTAGGCTGATTTCAGCTGAAATTCATGGAGGGAGAAGGATGCCCAACGCATGAACTTCCTATAGTGAGTTCCTAAGAGAGAGAAGAAATACCCAAATTAGTGTCCTTACAGCGGCTGTGTGTGTGCCTGAGAATGAGAACCTCCATGGAAAGCTTCAGAGGATGATTTCCTCTTGATACGTACTGTCCTGATACACACTGAGGGGGCACTACTGAAAGGACAACTGTAGAAACTTTGAGTGTAGATGTATGTATATACATTTATACATACCTTTCGTTGCAGGACCTGGTCCATTCCCTGGACTTATTGATTTGTATGGATCTGGAGGAGGTCTTGTGGAATACAGAGCAAGTCTTCTGGCTAGCCGAGGCTTCGTGACTCTGGCTCTTGCCTACATGGCATTTGAAGATCTCCCTGCTATGCCAGAGATTCTTGAACTGGGCTATTTTGAGGAAGCTGTAAACTTTTTGCGGAAGCAGCAGCAGGTAAGAGACAAATTCTGGTGCTCATCCTGTTGAAAGCTATTTTCCAATTTTCTAATGTGAAATGCTGTATGTCACTGAATGCAACTGAGTTTCTGAGGTGTTAGAAGGAGACGGCATTGTCTGAAAGACGGCATAATTTGAGACATGGGAAAGCACGTGCCTCAACTCCAATTTTGCGAGTAGTTGGATAGCTGGTTTTGCACAGCATCTTATGGCAGTTTATAGAGATTGTCCAAACCAGTGTTTGTGTAAGATTAAATCAAAGCAGTTTCTGGACTTGAAGCACAATGCTGCTTTTTTTCCTTCTCCCCCCCCCCCCCTTTACATCTTTCAAGATTTTAGAAGGGAAAAAAAAATCCATTGATATCTTTCTATTATTTCTGAAATGTCACAGGCTTTTGATTCTGAGTAAGTTTCACAAGACAGTAATAAACCACTTTAACAACAGGATTCCTTATGGTAGGAGCACTGGAAAGTATGCTATGTCTTAAGAAACTGTGGCTGTATTTGAACAAGTATGTGGGATGAGAAGGACACTTTATAGAAATATATCATCACATGTAAATGAAACGAGACCAAGAGAAATCAAGTAGCATTTAAACTTTGAATGGAATGCTCCTTAATGCAGTAATCATTTCACAAAGTTACTTATTTACTAGCACGTGGATACCAGGAATGTAGCCAGTGTGAGGGCAGAATACAGCCTTGCTTGTTTGTCTTGTTCCTTATAGAGCTCTGAAACTTCCAGAGTATCTTACAAGGCACACATTACAAAATTAATTTGGTGTGAAGAGCCTTCATTATAAATAAGTTGATTTAAACAGTTGTTGGGCTTACTCAGCCTCAGGTGTAATGAACCTTATGTGTTCCAAGACAAAACAGAAGATAACAGGTCAGCTCTGGGAGAATATCAAAAAAGAATGGCATAAAAGAAAATCAATGCAAGTAAAGCCATGAAAAAGTGGTTTTCCAAAGGGGACCTGAGAAGAGAAGATTGAGGGTGTTTGGAGACAGGAGCAGTAAAAGATACAGTACTGAGAGCAAGTCTCAAGCCAGGATGTGGAGAGCAAAGAGGCTTTGTCTGTAGACATCACCAGGGAGAAAAAAGTGTTACAGGAGAAGAAATGTTGAGGAGCTGTAAAATTCATAGCCACTCTTGTGGAGGCTCAGCAAAGGGATAAGGTATGGGAGTGATGTAGCCTGACAGAGGGGAAAGCATAAAACATGGGTGGTCTTAGCTGAATGAGAAGTGAGGAAGAACAACTGGAGATGTTATGTCAGCCCAGGAAATGAGGAGTAGTTGATAACAGTTGTTTTGTAACTGTATTTCAGGTGAAAGATACCGGGATTGGCGTTCTCGGCTTGTCTAAAGGAGCTGATCTAGCCCTTTCCATGGCCACATTTCTGCCTGGCATCAAGGCAGCTGTCAGCATATCTGGAAGTGGTTTTAATTCTTTCATTCCCCTGCGGGTGGATGGCTTCACTGTTCCTCCCCACCCATATGATCTGGGGAGGATGAAGATCAGTGACAAGTCTGGCCTAGTAGATTTTTCAGATGTCCTAGATGATCACAGGGACCCAACGACTTGGGATTGTCGCATTCCAATGGAGAGGTCCCCGGCCAAGTTCCTTTTCCTGTCGGGACTGGATGACGCAAACTGGAAAAGTGACCTCTATTGCCGAGATGCTGTTCAGCGCCTTCAGGAGCATGGACGAGAAGTGGAGTTTTGCTCCTATTCTGGAGCAGGACACCTCTTGGAGCCACCATACTTGCCTCTCTGCAAGGCTTCGATCCACAAAGTGCTTGGGGTGTTTGTGGATTGGGGAGGGAAATGGAGGGAGCATGCCAAAGCCCAAGAAGATGCATGGCGCAGGATACAGGCCTTTTTCTGGCAACACTTGATGGACTCAGACATCCCTAAGAGCAAGCTGTAGGGGAAGCTGTTGAAGATTCTGACCGGGGTTGATCTTTCGGCTCTCGCTGAATCTTGGAAACTCAGCAAAAGTTTCCTGGCCTGTTTCCCTCTAAACCTCACTGTTGCCTAGTTGTTTATTTTCATCCCCCAAATAACTTTCTGCTTTTTAGTTGAATTTTTCTTGTCTTCTGGCCCCAGCTGCACAGTGGATTGTCACCATCTGATCTGCCTGTGTGCTGTAGTCATCTGAGAAAAACCCAGCATCCCATCATGCGGATTGCGTTTGTGCTGTCTTTGCTTTCAATCTCCAACCAGCTCCTTTGTTAGCAGGGAATACTGTCATAGGAGGAGTTTTCCATTGAAATGTTCAGTTTTGCACCTTTAACTAACCTAAATGTAAACAGCACTTTCTTGGGACAACACATTAGTACACTCACCTTTCCTCTTGGTGTATAATTTTCTCATGTTTCTTAGTAAAAAGGTTGCAGCAGTTCTGATCTCAACTAAGTAGAGAGGCACTCTTCTGATTTATTCCGAAGTGCAGTGATAACATTTTTTTTCTGGTACCTCAAAAAACAAGTGAATCTTACCCAGGTTACACTGTTTGTGTCTCCTGCTGACTCCAGATAAGCAGGTAAGGGCAAAGTTTCCAATGAGCTACTCAATAAATAGAGTGTGTATGTGTGTATGCACAGTTTACTTGAAATTATCTGAGTGAAGTCTTTGACTGTCTTTATGCCTATAAATACATAGGCAGCAATCCTGGTGTAGTCACAAGCTGTCTTTGCCTGACTGTGCAGAGTTTATATACAGAAGTCCTTACTGCTGATTGGTAAGAGGAGTGGTGGAGTTTGCAGTAGGGGTCTGCACGGTGCTCAATATGGGGGTCATATAGATGGGCTAAGTACCTGCATTTGAATGTTGAAAGTCAGTTTATGCCCGTTTCAGGGAAGAAGAATAAATCTGCTGCTGAGTTCCCAGGAGCCTGTGGAGTGAGCTGTCTCAGTGGTCTTGCCACTAGAGCAGACAGCTGTGGGCTCAGTGACAGCTGGGCAATGCCACTCTGAAGAGAGGACTGACCTCGCCTTCTGGGAGAATGTGCATTATCTCAATTATCTTGTCCAAACCTGTCAAGGACACTGTGATCTACCTCATGCGTTTGTGGGATAGTGGCAGACAGCAGCTTGCTGGCATTTTTCTAGATACTGACCGAGCAAATTTTGCCTCCTGGAGCAAAGCTCCCATTCTGACCACAGAAGCAAGCAGGAGCTGGAGGTCTCTGCCTTCCATCGAGGCAGGGAAATCTTGCTTTTCAGAGATCAGTAGTCCCTGGTTTCCAATTCCCGTAGAGACACAGGCCCTGCAGGAGCCTGGGTCCTGCTGAGGGCAGATCCGTGCCTTCAGTTTTCTTGCTTCAGGGAGCAATGGCTACTCAAGATGAGCACGTTGGGCCTCAGAGGGCTGTCGACTCTCATACAATACATCCGATGCAGAGCATGCCCCTTCAGTTACTTCTGATTTTCCCACCCCAGCCCTTCCTCAAAATGGTAGATGGGTACTGCTTAGCTCAAGGTGTGAGTAGTTAGAGTGAGCAGCGGGGGGTCTCGTTACTGCTCACCTGTACTGGTCATCCATCAAGTTTTCTGCTATTACCTCTTCTCCGTTTCTGTTTGTCCTCTGTGTGTCTATGTCCTGCGTGGACTGTGGTTGTTCCAGATGTTTAGTGAGTGGGTAGGACCTGGCAGAAGAGCAATATATAGCAACAAGAGAATTCAAACACATTTAAGCTGTTAAATTGGAATAAGGGACACTTTCTTTTCCCTCATTTTTCTATTTCATTGAAGCAGTCAAAGAAATCCACATTTGCCTCAGTCAGAGCTCAAGGCTGTGAGTTTCTCTGTGGTATGAGTAATTTTGTTCTTTTGTTTTTACTGAGGACGGTGAGGTTCATGCAGTGCACTGTGTTGTTCTCCAGCCTGTGGGATAACTCACATCTGTTTTAATCCCTTCTGAGGGGCAGACAAACTTTCTGCACCTTCAGTGGGCAGTTTACAGATCTGTACTTTGAATTACAAAACTGTGAGCTTCTGAGGAAATACATTTTCTTTATAGGACACTGCCATCAAAAGGAAAAATACTTCCCATCAGTAAATCAACAATGTGGTCAGTGATGCTTTCATACAGTCTGTCACGTCATCACATTCAGCAATCGGGCTTAAGGAAAACAGTGTTGAAACTAGAGGATGGAGGGAGCTGCCTGGTGACTCCATCGATGACAATAGCACATAGGACCTCTTTCTTTTGTTGCTCTGGAACGAAAGCTTTCTGACCCAGTTAAAAGCCCTTTGTTTATCACTTGGATGGCAACTTGCAAGCAAGACCAAAAGAGATGGTTTAGCTGAGCAGCTCTGTGCCACATACAATAGTAAAATATGCCAGCCAACTCAGTTGCACTGGGAATTCTTTTTAAATCAGCTGGCCTTTTAAAATGGAACTTCAGTTTGAAACTTATCTCCGGGAAACAGAAACTGGAGGGAGACTAATATAAAATAATTGGAAATGGCTTAACTTCAATAAAATGCTTGTGCCTGTTCTTAAGCATGTTTGTCAGTGTTTTGCTGAAGACTTTGGCTACTTAATGTTTCTTCTGCTGAAGGGATAATTTAGACAAATGGTGCTAAGATCACATTTTTTTTCTGAGTTAGTGGCAAAAATTCTACTAATTGCAGCCCGAGTCAGGGTGCTTTATATGGTTTCTTCAGACTTACAGAGTACAGACAACATTATTCAAGAACAATGTGGAAGTCACTTAATTAAAGATAATAATTGGCCTTTAGCCATAAAAGAGAACCTATGTCAAGCACAAATGATAAAAAAAAATTGGGTGGGGGAAGCTATTCTTGTAATCTGCATGTAATTGAAAATTGCTTCAGATAAAATAGAGCATCAAAGGACTCACTTGAACCGAAAGATCTTGGCTTGATGCATACCTCAGTCATCCCTTTGTTTAGCACTTTGCAGTACATATCTATTATGAGAATGAGAAAAGCTCGTGACAAGTCTCATGAGAACCTGAGAAGCAATCTCCCTCCGTGTAAGCTGCTGTGAACAAATTTATTACAAGGGAACAGTACATCTTGCAGTGCTCTTTTGGGGCAGGATGATTTCCCTAGCTAATTTGGAATCGGGCAACAATAGCGATGGCTGTTTTGCCAGTACATTCTTAAAATTTTCCTTCTTTGCTCTGGTTCAACCTGTGATCTCTCTACACAGAAAGGAGACTATACCAAAAAAGAAGAGAACTGCTGTGAAAAAGTATGAACATCTCTAAACTCTTACTTTAGCCTTACTGCCCAGACCCCATGAATCTAAGATAATCTGGGTGAATGAGATCTAAGTTATATGAAGCATATATAGCTTATTATTTTAAATTAGGTGTCCTTGAAGTAGGCCACAGGCTGTTTGCACGCTGTGAGACCTTTGGACGCAGCTTACCCTTTTCATTGTGGGCTTTCTGTATCACATTGCAGATGATTTCCTTTACTCCATCCTGCTGTCCTGTCTACTCAGTAAACCTTCATGAAAAGCTCCGGTGGCTCCTAACAGTTTGGAAACATTTGGTCACTGCATGGAGCAATGTCCTCCATCTCAAGGGTTCTTGAAAAAGCTTACGTGGTTCTTTCCCCATACTTTGCCGTGTATGTCGTTAGGCTGTGTACAGCTGAGGAAGAAAGTAGTTCTTAATGTTCTTCACTGGAGACCTAATAGTACCAGGTTCAGTCGTATTTATTTGAACACAAGCTAAAGCTGATCCTGAAGCATTTTGATACACCTACACTGTAACTCAGAGGAAACTGCAGAATGAAAGTAGTCAAAATGCCTTTATTAGAGCAAAGTGAACCACAGGTGCAGAAGACGTGAAACATCTTTGAGGAAGTCACTACACATCGAGCACTGGGCCTCTGCAGAAGCAGTGGGTAGAAATAGTTCAGTGCAAATGTGCTCCTGTAACGCTTACCTAGGAGAAGCCGTGTCTCTGCATGGCTTCTGCGAGCAAGGTTGTTTCATGGCCACGGGAGAGAAGGAATGAGTGAAAGACGAGAATATATATTGTGCAGTATAATTTAGAAATGACCTTTCTCCATTCCTGGTTTCTGTTCCAGTGTGTATTTGGAAGTCTAAAGAAGATTGATGAGGTTTGTTTTTGGTTTTTGTTTGTTTGTTTGTTTTTTTTTGTTTGTTTGTTTGTTTTGTGTTTTTTTTTTTTTTTTTTTTTTTTTTTTTTTTTAATTCAAAACTTACTCTGTTCTCTTAACACATTACCAGATAATGTGTTATCAAGCTGTGGGGTAAGACCAACATTTAATGACAAAATAGAAATAGTAAAAATTTTTTGCTGCATTAGTATGTTGGTAAGAAATTTATAATTATATCATTTAAGAAACAATCACTATTCTACACATTTTAGTGCTCCATACATGTCATTCAGAAATGGAATCTGAGTCAAATCTAGTATCAAGTGCAGAGAAAGTGATACTTTGAAGTTTGGCTAGAAGGAAAATTAATGTTTCCTATGGGTAATGCTCCTTGCCGCATTACCTGAAAAATATCACTGCCATTTGTCATTGTCCAGGACAAAAAATTAAAATGCTAAAACTCACTGTTTTTCAGAGACTTAAAAAACTGTCCATGCAAAATTTGCATTGAACCTAAAAATGCTTGGGCCCTGCTTCTAGATAGCACTTAGAGAAAAATGATTGCATGAGTTGCATTCTATTAATTTAGGCTTGTATCTTTGCAGTGACTTAGGCATTGAAATTTAGCATCCTGTGTTTAGACTGTAAATTTACGTCTTTGTTAAAGTCACTTTAGTGAAAGGTAGTGTTTCATGGTCCAGTTTAACTGTTCTAAGAATACCTTGCTGACCCAAAGGGACAGTCATGCCTCTTTCCTACTTGCTGATCTAGCTGACAGCTAATCCTGTGGGGGAAAAAAAAAACCAACAAAAACCAACCAACCAAAATCAGAAAAGAAGATTAAAATGTTCAGCTGGATCAGAGAGGGAAGTAGCTGGAACATGCACAGGGTTATCAGGGGAAACAGGGGTGAGCCATACTGTGCCTTTCAGGGTTAGTGTGGCCTTATGCCAAATCAAGGTAATTGATTAACTTTAGCATAGCTTTTAGTTATGTTTGTAGTAAGCGGTCCAGCTGATTCTAAATTATGGTCCGTTTCTGTATAGAGTGAAGTGAGTGTTTGGTGCCTCGTTGTGTGCTGCCCATGTTTACAAGGGATCTGGTCCTGAAAGAGTAAAGTATTTGATAGTGGAAAGTCGTGAAATACAGGTACCAGACAGGAGACAAGCTGGATAGGCAGTTTGAGGGTGATGTGATGTCCTGCATAGGAACAGAATATGATTAATATATGCATATCTATGCCTACAGTTAGAAGAGAAAATTCAAATGTGCTGCCACCATTTTAACATGCCATGAATTCAGTAAGATAATTTTGAGTCAGTGTCCTGGTTTCAGCCAGGACGGAGCTAGTTTTGTCTTCAGCAGCTCCTGTGTTTTGGATTTAGCATGTGAAACAAGGTGATAGTGCGCTGCCGTTGCTGGTTGCTGCTGAACGGTCAAGGGCATCTTGCAGTTTCCCAAGTTTTGCTGATGTGCAGGTGCAAGGACGTGGGAGGGCACAGCCAGAAGAGTTGATCCAAACTGGCCAAAGAGAGTGTTCCGTACCATAGGCTCGGTATAAGGGAGGGTCAGCCATTGCTCTTGCTCTCTTTTTCGGGTTCCTTGTTTGGTTCGCTTTCTGTTCATGTTCCCTTGTTATCTTATTTTTGTTTTATTTCATTCGGGCCTGTTTGTTCATCTGTCTGTTCCCTCGTGCTCTCTCTGGAACTTGCTATTCTGGGATGGTTGTGGGGGAATATCCCTGCTCCCTGACTGCTGCTCGGGATGGGCTGTGTCGGTCCTTGGGTGGTGAGAAATTGTGAGTTGTTCATTTTATATATTCTATTATCCTTATACCTTATTATAATTAATGTATTTTTATCTCTTCCTTTGCTGGCTTGGTAAAGTGTTTTTATCTCAACCCACAAGTTCTTTCTCTCTGTTTCTCCTCCTCACCTCACTGGGGAGGGGTGAGTGAGCAGCTGCGTGGTCTGGTTACCGTGTGGGGTTAAACCATGACAATCAGTAAGCCTGTGGCATCTGCAGGAGTCTGTCCCTGGATAGTGGCAGTCTGATATTCTCCAAGATCAAGCACTAACTCAAAATAGATTAATTTTTCTAGCCTAGGTGTTGGCTGCACGGTGCTCCAGCCACCCTCCCATCTTTGGATCATTTTGGATTGGAGATACTTGTCTGGAAGAGTACTTTGATACTGACATCATTGCTACTGTCAGAGTGGAAGGGGAAGAGTTCAGTGGTCTGCACTTTTTGGTAGAAATACCATATCTGATTGCTGGAACAGCCCAGGCCTTACCTGGCAGTCTGCATACCACTCCCTGTAAAGTTGAGACCTCCTAGGCTCTATTCAGACCAGCAACGTGCAGGGGCAATTCAGTGCGCTCTCATGCCTCCGAGCAGTCTTGTTCCATCTGTGGCCTTACCTGAGGGCATAATGTCTGCTTTCTCTCTTTCTCTCTTTTTTTTTTTTTTTTTCCCCTTCACCGTTTGCACAGTTTACTCCTGTTCTGCTGGCCATGATCCAGGTCATTTCAATTCCGGGTCACCCTGACACTTTGCGTGATCTGCTGGTGGATGGGGAGCACTCCCAGCAATATAGAAGGCCAAAGCCAGAAGGCCATTGATAACACTGGCAATGAGGAATTGTGATGCTTCAGCTGGTGAAGACCAGATGATATTCTGTTGTCTTGTTGAGACATGACCTCAAACTGGGCTTGTTTCTGGCAAACTACCTTTAGGTCAGTCAGAAAGACAACCTTGCTGTGGTAGATTAGATTGGATGTGATGAAACATCTCTGCCAGTCTAAGAGCTGTAAAACTACAGGAATACTCTGCTGCCAGCGCTAGGAATGGGACATGCTGCAGCGTGTTTCTGCAGCATGAAGCTGATGATTGTATTCAACATGTTTTGTATGTGATAAACAGCACTGGAAAGGTGCACCATGTGTGGCACCTCAGTGGCAAAAAGTGAGATTGGGAGAGCAATAGGCCACTCAGATGGGTCATTCAGGCTGGGCTAATGGTTTGCTTGAAGTGGGTTTTGTTAGTTTTAATTTTGGTTTAGTTTAGTGTTTAATTTTGTAGAATTATACCACAGGAACCTGGAAGTGGCTCTTGTTTCCATGTTGTTAATTTTGAGTTGGGTTTGCTGTTACTGAAAGAAGTGCACATGATGCTGCTTTGGTTGTGCTTGGTTAAAAGTAACATCTGCTGCAAAAATCAGCTAGTTTGACCATGTCTGTAGGTAAGGGAGCTGGTAGGTCACAGAACAGCCAAGACTGGGTACAGAGCCAAGTGTTGGCTAAACAGGCCGACTGTTACGACTATGCAGGAGCAAAACACTGGGAAAAGCCATTAGCATCATGCGAGCAGGACACAGGTATATGTAGAGCATTCTTGTTCAAATCCAGCCTGCTCAGATTTCCATTTCTGGTGATAAAACTTGCAAAATGAGAGACATCTGTGATTTGGAGGTTACCTCCCTGTGTGACATCAGAGAAGTACACAGGTGACAGTGCAATTTGTACATAGTGACATATGTAAGTAATACAGTTTGGCTTGGAGTGAGATGAAAGGGAAAATCTTTCAATCTGATCTGATTTTTGTGAGAATCTCCAGTGCAGATTAGATTGATGTTAAATTGATAAATACATGCACTGATTAAGCTTCATTTGTTCATGAATTCTGGATGCTGAGCCTAAAAATTGAAGCATTGAGCAGTGGCTTAGAAGGCGTACCTTGACACTGTGCAGTATGGGAGAATGACCGTATGAGCTGGACTCGGTGTGTTTGGCCTGCAGATCAGTCATCAGTTCCCTGCCTGGCACGGACTGCGGCATGAATACTGATCTACTGTACTGATCCTTCATGCTTCTGACAGAATATTGCCAATACTAGATTTAAATCTGCAAATAAAATATATTTGTCCTTTGCTTCAGACATGTCAGCCATGTTTCCCATTGGTCTTCAAAGCACCTTTGTTGATGAGAATGAGCCCCACAACCCTGATCGATACTGCACAGACAAACCCAATCCACAATGACTTACCATCTAAAGTCCTGATTAGATAAAATAGAAAAGAATTGGACAAATGTATGTAAGAGAAATCCAACAAGATTAAGTAAATCCAGAGACACTATCTCTGCCTCTCAGAGTCCCAGAACCACAAATTACAAGATTCTGGGACAGTATTCTAGAGAATTACCACAGTGGACTTCTCCTGTTTTTTATTCTCCTGTGGACGTCTTCTTTGACCCTTGGCAGAACCAGGATGCTGGGCTAGGTGGTCTGCTGGGCTGAAGCAGAAAAATCGGTCTTTTAACACATTTGCCCTGAATTTGGTTACTCTTGTAATGGAGTCCTATTTCAGATTTCCAGGAGTCAAATGTCAAGTCCTGCTTCAACAGTCGAGGCGCACACTCTCTGCCTCTTTATGTTCATGCTGTGGCACATATCTCCTGCTTGTTCCTGAATTCTGTAGTTCACTGCAAAGCTCAAGATACCTCAAGGTACTCAAAAATACCTCAGTGCCTGAGAAGGAGAAAATAGGGCTTGCTCATGTGCAGTGATCATGAGTGGTTAGAAAATGCAGTAATCATGCAGTGATTAGAAAAGAAAGCGTACACAAGCAAAGCAGCAGAAGAGATTTTCCTTAAGACACTCTGTCATTTGCTTCTTGTGTGGATTAGGAGTTTTTCCTTACCTAGATATAACACACCATGAGTGAGTGTTAACATCTCTTTGAATGTAACCTCAAAAAGCTCAGCAAGGGGAAATTCTCATCTGTTTCTAGTATGGAAACAGCAATACATTATCCATCAATTACATCAGGGATTTAATCTATATGTCTGTCTTCTTTCCAGGGTAACATACATGGTCCTGATATTCTTGGAGGTAGGAATTTCTAGATGAGGTGTGTTCAAGAAGAATAATCTTTTTCAGTTTGGGGTGTCAAAATGGGATAGGAGATGCTGACCCATACACAGATCATGTAGCATTTAAAAGTCATGAGCAAGCTGTGTGTCTTTCTGTGCAGTACCATAGCCCTGCAGCACTTAGGGCATTCCCCTTAGTTGTGACAGAGTAGCAAGACCTAAATGAGGAACAATTAATTATTTTTTGTATCCTTCTCACTTGACAGAGACCTGATTGTTACAAGTGGGCACTAGCTCTCAATAAACCCTCCCTTAAATGTCTGTCATGTGGCTGTGGGCTGCTGCCAATGGACTGAAGAGAGAAGACACTGCTTTATCTTCAGGGATGTTCCAGTGGAGTGTGCACTGTCTGTTGGAAAGTGGAGCATGATGATGTTATTTTCCAGTGAAAGGTATGTTTAGGAGGCCCTTATTTGCTGATAAGGGCATCTTTTTTTTTTGTCTTGCAAGAAAATTTTGTAAGTGGCAATTCATATAGAGGGATTCTTCTCTCAATTGCACTGTTGTTCTGAATAACTCTATGGTCTGCTTTCTTACAATATATGTAGATGCAATTTAAAAAAAGAATCTTTGTGGTCTATCCATCAAACTATATCTGGCTACAACTTTATGGTGAATACTCATATTCCTGTTTGTAGTATGAGGTAGGTAAATATTAACACTGTAAAGCCATCTGAAGCCTTTCATTATTCTAGTAGCCTTTGTAACCTTCCTGACTATTTTCTATAGGATGGATTATAATCAAAGAAGACAACCACATGCTACCCTTCCCTCTAAATTCAGGATCAAGGTTAAAATCTTGCTTATGGGTCCATGCTTATTAGCAAATACATGAAACAGGCTATGCTGAAGTGTGTTGCTGATTGATTACTGTGACAGTGTTCAAGGCTTTAAATAAGAAAGGTCAGGTACTCTAGGGATTCTTGCTCAATACCTGATCATCTTTTATGCAATAATTTGCATGCTAGAGACATGGTGGCTCATAAACATAACTGTTCTGGTGAGGAGGGTGGTTAGATGGCTACTTCATTCAGTTTGTAGGTTATCTTGCATCTGCAGGTGGGCAAAACAGTCAAACCTTGAGACAGAGTTCAACTAATTAAGCCACTGACACCACCTGAGACATTGATGAAGAAAAAAAAAATGTTCAAACTAAAAAAGTGGTAGAGACTTGAGTGTGCTCTATTCTACTAGCAGGAAATGTGTAGTGCAGGGGCAGCACATAGTGGTCACAGTTTGTAACATGGGAAAACTGGGAAACAACAGATAAAAAAATTCAACATGGTGGTAGTGGTTAAACTCACCTTGAGAGGTGCCCAAAGAGGTGGTGGAATCACTGTCTGTGAACATTTTTGACTGGAAAAAAGAGAGCAACGTGATCTAACTTTGGAAGTTAGTCCTGCTTTGATCAGGCATTTGGATGAGGTGGCTTTAAGGGAGCTTTCCAATTTTTTGAGATTCTAAGAAATGACATATTCAGGTTCTTTTTCCCCAGCATGAAGTGCACTTGCCTGAAACAGAAAGGCCAGTTTGCGAGGTGTTAACCACAGGTTTGTTTATCCTTTTAAATAGCATATACCAGTCATGCATTATATCCACATTCAGAAGAACAGGTACAGGAACCTATGACTTCCTGTAGCAAATGTATGAATACCTCAGGAGGGGATGCAGTATCTTTTCCTGTCTTCTGGAATGTGTACATGCCTTGGGCATCATCTTCCATGGAAACTGAGGGATAAATTTAACCACACAGCAAATGACACCGTACCAGTCAGTTCTGTTGAGACAGGTGTTCAGGAAAGATTCCTGTCTTAGAAGAAGAAAGTACATACTGGAATTGAAATATTTTTTTAGGGGAGAAACAGATTTCAGTTGGAGAGGAAGTAGTAGAGTTTTGAAAAGATGCTAGCAGGACCTAGCAGGCAAATAATTCCATAGAGCACTTGGGGATCTTAAAGGTATCTTGGGGATTTTTTAATGAGTGAATACTGTGAGTACTTGTCGTGATTTAACCTCAGCTAGCAGCTAAGCCCCACACAGCCACTCGCTCACTCCCTCTTGGTGGGATGGGAGAGAGACTCAGAAGGATAAAAGTGAGAAAACTCATGGGTTGAGATAAAGACAGTTTAATAGGGAAAGCAAAAGCCACAAGCAGAGCAGAACAAGGAATTCATTCACTGCTTCCCACGGGCAGGCAGGTGTGCAACCATTGCCAGGAAAGCAGGGCTCCGTCACGCCTAATGATGACTTGGGAGGACAAACACCATCACTCTGAATGTGTGTGTGTGTGTCCTGCCCCTCCTCCTCTATATGCTGAGCATGACGCCATATGGTATGGAATATCCCTGTGGTCAGTTGGGGTCAGCTGTCCTGGCTGTCTCCCCTCCCAACTCCTTGTGCCCCCCCAGGCCACTTGCTGCTGGGGTGGGGTGAGAAGCAGAAAAGGCCTGGACTCTGTGTGAGCTCTGCTTGGCAATAACAGAAACATCCCTGCATTACCAACACTGTTTTCAGCACAAATCCAAAACATAGCCTTATAGTAGCTAATATGAAGAAAATTATCTCAGCCAAAAGCAGCACAGTACTGTAGGTACAAGTCAAAGTACAGCTAAGTGGTGGAAGAGGTTTGTTGATTAATGAAAAGAACTTTAGCTCCTGTGGAGCTCCTTACTTTTATGTTGTTCTGTTTTTTGTTCCCCACTGAAGATTTACAAACCCAGGAGAAGCAGTTGGCAAGTGGCAGGGAGTGAACCTGTATATGCCACCCACAACACACCTTCTACCCAAAGCTGTCAGTGCTGTTGTATGCATATTGCTACAGAGCAAAACCCAACCCTTGCTTTGATGTGATGAGAGATTTCTAACAGCTGCATAAAACACTGACATGGTGAAGTTTTAGTTGTCTTGTACTAGAACAGCACAAAAAGGCCGTGCTTGACAAAACTGGATGTGAGGCTGACTTCTGACAGATGCTTTGTTTTGTGTACTGGCTTATTTCTGCCCCTCTCATCAGACTAGGTATTACAGTCCAAGTCTCCCTATAAATGACTCCCATTGCTTTATAAAAAAATGGAAGGAGAAAGGGCAAAAGAGTATCCTGCAGAAGAATCTGTGCATTTGATTTGTCAGGAGCATCCCCATAGAAAAAGGAAGGTAGTTATTTCAAACATGCCTAGATTTTATTGGGGAGAGGGTTTTTGCTTTTTAAATCAAAACTCACCATGAAAGTAATTTTGCTAAAATGTGACTGTAAAACTTTGATTATGATTGCCATGTTAATATTCCTGTCACAGCTCCTGTAAGACTTCTTATCCTTCTCAGTCTCAGTTACTTCAGGGGTTTGTTCATAGTTCTTGTGATCAGTGAAAGGTCAATGCCTTCAGCCTGTAGTCACTGTTTTATTGCACCTTACACTCTTGCAAATGATTCCCAGTACTACTTATCATCAGCATTTTATCATCATTGGAACAGGCTGCTCAGGGAAGTGGTGGAGTCACCATCCCTGGAGGTGTCAAAAAACTTGTAGACGTGGCACTTTGGGATATGGTTTAGTAGGCATGGTGGTGGTGGTGGGTTGATGGTTGAATTTGATGATCTTAGAGGTCTTTTCCAACCTTAATGATTCTATGATCATCCTTCATCTCCGTGGAAGAAAATATTGTGCAGCTCAAACACGGTGGCTTTTTAGAAGTGATCCATTACAAGCCCTGTTGCATGTTACTATCTCACAAGTGGTTTTTGTTTTGTTTTGGTTTTTTTTACTATTTTATGATGGGAAAATATGTAGAAATATTTCACTCCAGTCTAGTACATGCAGTAGAATTTCAGTATGTGCAATACCCAAAATCAAAACCATAACCCAGGTAGGCAAAATCAAAAATCAACAAAGAGAGGTATAAATTGCACGTGTCTAAAGAAAAGAAAGGAAAAAAGTACATTCAAGGACCATCAATTCTTAAATTTCTTCCTGTCATAAAAGCAACTTGTCCTGGTTTCGGCTGGGATAGAGTTATTT
>KL267478.1:5507-15548 GCA_000699545.1 Podiceps cristatus
TTTGAGCACCAACAACCCCCAGTAATGCAACAGGCTTGGGGAGGAGTGGCTGGAAAGCTGCCAGGCAGAAAAGGACGTGGGGGTGTTGGTCAACAGCCAGCTGAACATGAGCCAGCAGTGTGCCCAGGTGGCCAAGAAGGCCAACAGCATCCTGGCCTGCATCAGGAATAGTATAACCAGCAGGGCTAGAGAAGGGATTGTCCCACTGTACTCAGCACTGGTGAGGCCGCACCTCAAGTCCTGTGTTCAGTTTTGGGCCCTGCAGTATAGGAAGGACATTGAGGTGCTGGAGCGTGTCCAAAGAAGGGTAACGAAGCTGGGTCTGGAAGAACGAGCCCTGTGAGGAGCGGCTGAGGGAGCTGGGGTTGTTTAGCCTAGAGAAAAGGAGGCTGAGGGGAGACCTTATCACTCTCTACAACTACCTTGAAAGGAGGTTGTAGTGAGGTGGGTGTGGGTCTCTTCTCCCAAGTAATGGGCTAGAGGACAAGAGGAAATGGCCTCAAGTTACACCAGGGGAGGTTTAGATTGAATGTGAGGAAACATTTCTTTACTGAAAGGGTTGTCAGGCTGCCCACGGAAGTGGTTGAGTCACCATCCTTGGAGGTATTTAAAAGACATGTAGATGTGGTGCTTAGGGATGTGGTTTAGTAGTGGTTAGGCACGGTTGGACTCAATGATCATAAAGGTCCTTTCCAACCAAGAGGTGCTGTGATTCTATGAAAAGAGGCTTTGCTAATAAAAACATGTTAGAGTATTGGCCTCTAACAAATTAGGCCTCTGATTTTTAGCTTGACAAAAATCAGTCTGTTAACTCAGAGCTTGTCAGTCTATGGTGCACAGTTAATGTGTTGCTCACAAATCAGAAATAAGTAGTCAAAACAAGGCCAACAGAAACATTTGATGTTGCCCAAAGACCAGCATAAGTTGAAGACCACTAGCCTAGGTAGAAACAAAGTCTATAGGAGAAGTTAATCAGGCATATATTTTTAAAAATATTTAAAATTAGAAAAAATATTTTAAAGTCCAGATGTGTAACATAATCAAAATATTCAATGCTCACCAGTGCATATTTCTAAATAATAGAATAAATAGTTAAGTTTCTTCTTGACAGTGTATTATGGAGCCCATCTATTTCTCTTAACAGAGATTTTATTTGTATTTTTCTACATTTATATCAAAATATTCTGCTGCAACAGTGGAGAAGATATCACTGAGAACATTAGTATAGACAGTATGGACCTGAGGTAGAATGAGGAGTTCAAGGGACTTGAGAGAGTGTGAGACAGACAAGTAACATTTTCCCCTGGTAGGACCACTTAGTGTTTTGATTTCTACCTGGACAGTTCTGATTGGATTATTTTTGGTATTTTGCTTGAAATGCTTGCAGTAGCAGAGGCTGAGTCCATGATGTATAAAGTCTTTCAGCATTAACACTTTTCTGTTTAATCTAACAGCACGTTTAGAATATAGTTGGTCAGGGAGCTTAAGGTAGCTACATTTTCACAAAGCCTCTGCCTGGGAGGGAGTATTAAATTTTTAGGAAGTGGACTTTTGCTTATCTATTAAATATCTTCAGAAACACAACAGAAAACTAATATGGATCATTAAGGTTATTAGACTAAACTGTAGCACCCAGAAGCTGCTTGGCTTCCCTGTGATATGACCTGCATGGGAATTAACATGTTGTAAATTATATGTGTTGACTAATTTCATTGATCTGTTTTCACTTTCCAGGGAGTCCATGTGGCAGCCATTAGTTTGGGAGGCATTGTGAGTTAATAAAGATTTTGAAAATGGTTGCGCCATATGTATGTCATGTACGTGGCATTTCTTAAGGAAGCAAAGACTATATATAGACAGTCTTTGTGGACTGTCGTGGAGGGCAAACTCAGGCCCCCAGGACACTTGGGTATGGGTTGACCCTTGTTGATGCTGCCCGGAGCAGGCTGATCATGTGCGTTTGGCATAGAAGTTTACGTGGGTGCCCCTGGCTCCCATATGGCATTTTGGAGGCATTTTCATTTCTTTTTTTCATTGTTTTGGAGGGTCCTTCAGTTCAGAGGAATTTTTTTCATTGTTGTTTGAGTATATTACAATACCAAGCTGAGCGGTGCAGTTGTGGCACCAGAAGGGCAGGATGTCAGGCTGGAGAGGTTGAACATGTTGAACCTCATGAGGTTCAACAAGGCCAAGTGCAAGGTCCTGCACCTGGGGCGGGGTAACCCCCGGTATCAGTACAGGCTGGGGGAGGAAAGGATCGAGAGCAGCCCTGCCGAGAGGGACTTGGGGGTACTGATGGACAAAAAGCTGGACATGAGCCGGCAATGTGCACTGGCAGCCCAGAAGGCCAACCGTGCCCTGGGCTGCATCAAGAGCAGCGTGGGCAGCAGGTCGAGGGAGGGGATTCTGCCCCTCTGCTCTGCTCTGGTGAGACCCCATCTGGAGTGCTGGTCCATTTCAACCCAAACCATTCTATGATATTTTGTTTTTTTTAAATAGTCAAAGGGTGTATTTCAGCCACCCTGGAAAGGTGTTTGTGGAGCGTAATGCAGCAGGTGCGTGCTCCAGGAGGTGGCAGAAGGGCTTCATTGGTGCCACACCAGCTGGCATGCGCTGGAGACAAACTTGTGGTATTTTGTGTTTGCACTGCTAGAATTAGGCTCTTGAGTGAACTGTCTTGTCAGCTGTGTCTGGGTTTCCTCACGCGTTCAGTTTGGATGAGGAAGACACCATCAGGCCTGAACTGACATCGAAACAACCTTGCATTTGAGTTGTACAGCTGGTCTGATAAAAAAATTATAGCATGCACTTTGTCTAGATTGTAGTGTTTGCCTAATGATAAAAAAGTGTTTTATGAACATATGTTGTGGGGTAAACTAAGGAAGGACTGCAGGCGACCTGATGTAAACATCTAAAAAAATAATGGATTTGAGAATTAATCATGCAAACGTGCTATGACAGGCAAAAATGTTTAGAGAAGTCAACAAAAGCTATTATGGGCATTGGTCAGATCATCTAAAAATCACCAGACTGCTTTAATAAGGAGCTGAAATGTAATCAAGAATTTAAGAAAAATACTTTGGGTAGGAAAAATACTGTCTTTGTGTTTTAGCAGAATGACTAATACAGTAGTTATGTCAATAGTTTTTGAAACCAAATTAGCATGTTTGAAATGAAAAATATAGTAGCAGAGTGACAAACATTGGCTGCCAGGTAAGTAATTTTCGAAATCCAATAATGTTGACCATGGAAGAGCAAAAGAAAGTCAAGTATAACAAAAAGAAACTGAATTTTAAGGCTTTGGGAGGCTGAAAGACTTGAATAGCTGAACATGATATTTAGGGCTAGTAAAACTACAGATACTGTGACCGTAGGGACTGAAACCTACTACACAGAGTGATGTATAGATGCAATACTTAAGCTAGGAGACGAAATCCTGTAATCCTCACTAAACAAAAATCCCATTGAAGTCGGTAGAAGATTTGGGTGAACAAGGAATGTATAACTGGGCAATTAGAGACAAACTTGCAGCCTGACCTTGAACTGGGCCTTTGTGCCTGCGATTAGCTGTATCCATAGCATCTGGGCACATTTGTTTAAAGGCACAGTCAATTTTAATGACATCTCTCTCTCAAATAAAACCAAACAACACCCCACCACAACAACAAAAAAAACAACCAAAAAACCCCCCCCAAAACCAACTCCAAACACAATTATGTCATAGTTAAAGTTCTAATTGATCTAAATGACACATACAAATAATTGCAGAGAGACAATCTAAGGCTACACTTACAATCTGAGTCTTTTGGAACAGTAAAATTCTGCATTCTTTCTTCTTTTCCTTCTAAGGAAAAACAGAAATAGTTTTGTCCTTGGTAATATAGGATGACAGTTATGGGACATTTTTCAGAAAAGACAGTAAGGGAAAGTATTGTGTGGGATGTCAGAAATAACCTCCAGATAAATTAATAAAAGTATATAATCACATCTGCCGTACATGTTTATAAAGCTACATTAATAATTGCTCTCCAGATTGTTTTAAAACTATTTCAATACGAAATAAAATGTTCTTAAAGTTCATTCATTTACTTTTTTTCCTCTTCTACAATCCTAGTTCAAAAAAAAAAAAGAAAATAAACAAAACACTTTCTTTTGAAACAAAATTTAATTCAACGTACCAGAAATATCATTCTCACTGCCAGTTACTCTAATAGGACGTGTTTGCTGTGTCTGAATCTATTTTGTTTGAAAAGAGCTGCTGTCTCAAAGCATTGAGGAAATTGCAGTTCTTGGTAAAAGAAATGCTAGAAACACGCACAGGAACAGACAGAAATTGTTTCATGGTCTGGTCCTGTAAATGGTAACCTCAGTGCCTACAATGGGCTCTTGGGTATTAACAAGTTTATGTCCAAAATTCCAATTTCCGGGACTGTGGTCTTGCAAAGATGCGTGTGTGCTTCATGGTACACACAATAAGCTGCTGGGGAAAAAAGTCAAAGGAATCCTTCTACTACATTAATTTTGCATGCACAAACTCTGGCATGGTTTTATATGCAAATCATTATAAATAAGTCCTGCAGATTGAGTTTGGGGAAGTGGTTTCATATGCTTGATAAAGCACTTCTTTAAGGGTTGCTGGTAGTGCTAGAGAATATGAAATTTCTCTTCTGCATAAATTCTCCTGCTTTGACGCTTCCTTCTGCTAAAATCTAAAAAACCTCTGGAACCTTTTATTTTGAGGAAACTGACTGATATAATAGGATCTATTTTATTCAGAAAGTCTAGAGCCCTTTGATTTAATTGTTTCTTCCTTTTGTATTAGAATCTGTCATCTCAAGATGTGTACCTTTGCTTCTGAAGAAGAAAATCTCAGGGTGCTCTAAGCCTGAGACTGGGTGTTAGGTTTGTACTAACCAACTTTCACTCCCTTATCTCTTTCTTCCCCCAGTCCCATTTTCACCTCACAAACCTGATACCTGGGTTTGTTTCCTTAAAGTTCTTCTGATCAAGACTGTGACCAGGTGAATAAAAAATGCAGGGATACAAAACCATTTTTTTCATAAAATAATTGTTTACTTTTAAGAGCAGATAAAAAGCTTAACATGAGAAAATATTTCAATATAACAGTAAGATTTATGCATGTGCTTAGCTTAATTTTAAACATCTTCCTTACATCGTTCCACAGACTTTGAATAACTAGAACCTCTGTTCCCCTTCCTTCTGCTCTCTGTGTGCCTCCTTTTAAGATATATAATCCCTATAAATCCGTTTTCTTTTTCATTAGTTTCCAGGCCTGGATAAGAATGTGGCATCTCAGCAAGGTGGTATAGGGGAAGTTTCAACTAATGGCACTATCATGGCTTTCAAGATGCAATATTATAACTTCCATCAGCGATTAAACCTATTCTTGCAACCCAGTGAAACCTGATAGCTCAGGGCATACCTTGTAAATCTGTTCTTGGAAAAATTTCATTCTGTGGTCAAGCCTTCTTCAGAAATATGCCTGATAACATACTGTGTTCAGCATTGGATTACTCTGTGTCCTGTCAGCATAAATTAGGATCTAGTTTAATACTGCTGATGTTCCCTGACCCTTTTTAAGTAACATTACAGTACAATACACTACACTATTCAGAATAATTTAAGCCAAAAATAATGGGCAGCATGTATTTCTTCTGATTTGGTTGCATGAAAGGGAATTGTGACCAAGTCTCAATCTAGTTCTTGGATTTGTCATTCTCAAGGATTCTTTTGCCTTTCCCCATATCTCATGCCTTGCTGACAAATCTCTTAATACCTGTGAGTTTTTCCATGGTACAATAAGATTTGTCCTTCGGTGATACACAAGTACTACTTATTTTTGTGATCAAAAACCCCTGCCATGTTTGGTGTTTGTTTGTTGGTTTGTTTTTTTTTTTTTTTTCCCTCCCCATAGTTTAGAAGGGATGTGACTCCTCCACAGAACTACTGATCTTTTATACCGTAGTTCACAGTGAGGTTAGCCCATCAGGGAAAGCAAAGGTGTGCCTTACACCACTTTACCCTTTCTGTAGGGAGGAATACATGCAGTGCCTGAAAGTGTGCAGCTGGTACAGGCTATTCAGACGTAGGAAGAATAAAATGGTGTTCTTCCATGCCACACTATTCCTTAGTTCTCAAATACTACTGATGTGTTAAAGTACTGTATTTTCTTGGATTAAAATAATTCTCTCTTAATGGAACATTATGGCTTTGTGTGCGGGTGAAGGATTTTGTTATTGTCTTTTGTTTTTAAAATGCTTTCAATGTAATGTTGTACTTAAAGACTTGAAAATAAATCTTCTTCTCTTTGTACTGTTCTAATCCATTTGGAATTTTGGTATTAAGATTGGATAGTGCTTTTCTCTGTTGTCTGGATTTTTTTTTTTTTCTGCAACATGAAAGGACAAGGAAAGAAGTATTATAGGCTCAATGTCTAAACAAGTGGTTTTGTTTCTGTATAACTTCTCTGTAAGAGATGTCAAATAGTGATCCAAAGGATGTTCCACACAGAATTTAGGACAGAACAAATTTCAGACCCAGATTATCAGGGTTGGGCACGAGTGGGCAGTGGATAGCGGGTTCTTTGCCTTCTCTGCCTACCTCAGGCTAATGAAATTCAGATGATATCTTTCTTTTGCCAATATTAGCAAAGAATCTTTACGTAAAGTATTTGGGTAATACTTTGACAACAAAAATAAAAACTGCTTCTTTTATTTTGTTTACTAATGAAATTTCACATTTTAATACCTTAGTTACCAAAGGTTTAGTTGTGTGATGTGTTACTGTGATGTCTGGCGTGTTGAGTTACTGAATAGACTTTTTTTAATGACTTGTGTAAAATGAATTGAAGAAACATGATGCTAAATAAAATACTCAGATAATAATGTAATTTTAATGCCTTACACTTAGAAACTCTAAAATTTAATAAAATGCACAGGTTCCAAAGAGCCTTTATGCTTTCTTTTTCAAATATACCAGACTTGTCATAACTTAAAACAAAAACTGCAACAGGAATTGGTGTGTTATAACTTGCTCATTATTCTTTAGCTTTTTGTTGAGTTTTAAGTAGTATATTGTGTTTATAGCTGGAATATTTGTTGAAATAGGCAATGTGACAAGGTAGGTGGTCTTCTAATTAATATTTCTGTACAGAACTGTAAACAGTGCAAGGCTTGTTTAACAATACAGAAATCATGTCTTACTAGATTAAGACATTTGTTTAGGAATAAAGTTCAACTTTTTCTTTGAAATTTGGTTGATCTTGTTTCATGGCCTGTGAAATTATTTATTTTAACAACTGTTTTAAAAGTATGATGAATTCAAGAAATTTCTGTGACCTGTTGCTAAATATTTAGACCATGAATTAATTACATTTGCTCAGGGCTTCAAATAGTGAAGTTAAAGACTCGGTGAAAAGGAAAGTTACTTAGTAGTGAGAGAAATTATACAACAATAAGAGATGACGTGTTCATGTAGTCCTTCTTGTTAAAAATTCAAGAATAAATGAGAGCATTAAATTGAAAACTAAATACTTTCATCACAGGGAGAATGTGCCATACACTGTAGTCTGTGTTCAGCATAACTCAGAAATGTTATTAAGAATGTGCTGGAATCTCTTATTCCAGCTCTTAGTGACACCTTTTTGTATGTACTACTGACCTGTAGAATAGAAAATATTACATTAAAACTGTAGCTACTGCCTTTTCGAAACCCATCACTTGATACATGGCCGGAACTCTTACTTCTCACTGACCAGTTAGGGTCTAGGAAGTCTTCGCATAGCACACATACTGTGCTCGAGCAGATCTCAGAATGGGCCGGCATTCAAATCAGAATAAAGGAGTTGTCCCTCACCTTTCCACTTAGTAAATATCTACTTGATACTGAGAAACTTTTTAAATTCTCACTGCCTGTGTTGTGATGACAGATAATTGCAGTGTTACCATATTAAGAGTTTTCTTCAAAAACTGTCTCCGTATTTGTTTCTATTTACTGATAAAGCTAATGGCAGTTGCTAATAAAAGTAATGATAATACCAATGAAAGCTCAGTAAAGATTGAAAATAAACAACCTTCTCATAAAGGCCTGATAGTTTATTCTGGTGTACTATTTTAGTAAGATGTGTCTGGCTGTTGGAAGGAAAACAAAAGGTTGTAGGATTTAGTTTTTGTGGTTTGTTTTGGTTTTGGTGTTTTTTTGTTTTTTTCTTTTTGTTTTTGTTTTTTTTTAAAAAAAAGTAAATATTCAAGTCATTACAAATAAGTTGCCTAACTGATGTTTTATCATCTTCAGAGAGAGTAAGATCTTATAACCAGAATTGTTTGTTGGAGTTCGATTTCTAAGTATTTAAGTTTTCTTTCCAGAATTGTGTGGTTCGTTTCCCTCAATGTTAGTTAAAACTTGCTTTAAATAATATTTAAAGTATTTAAAATTAACGTATTGCTTTATAATGTGTCAAATTGTACAGAACTGCCATGTGGCATCAACCCAGATGCCTCGTCGTCGGGGCAGATGTGGTTGGCACCAGAACCTCGCTGGCTGCAGCGGTTGAGTTTCAGGGGATACTGGTGTCCTCGTGCTGCTAGCTGTCTCCTTTCCAGCAGATCGAGTGCCTGTTAGCCACCCTGAGAACCCAGCAATCCTCACAGTGTTCTCCTTTATTTTTACTTACAAGTGGTTACCTCTTTCTTCTGGTCATGCACCTGGTCACAGTGATCCTTACATTTGTCACTACTGGTCAGTATATCTGAGGATGACCAAGAAAATTATACACAGATCTCATCTGGTGCAGATTGCGCTGCCTGGTGTCTCCAAGATTTAATCAGATGTAAGCCTTTCGGCAGCAGTAATCCAAATCCTTATTGATTCTCAATTTATTTGTAATGCTAGCTGGAAGCTTCAGTATGAGTCTTTGAATCAATTAAAGAATCCAGATGCAGCTGCACTTAAACAGCAAATGGTTACCCCACAAATTTCCATGACTGCTGTGCAGCCTTTGACCTTTAATTTATGGGCTCATCTAGTGCGAGCTCCTGAATAGTGAATCGAGTCTATTGATAACAGGCTTGATTTTCATAATTTGTTTTGCAATTACGACTTGCTGTATCCTTAGAAATAGTCTGCAGGGATTTATGACCACAAGCTAGACTGCTGCTGTGGAACAATGCAAGTTTCAAAGATGGGGTGTAAGAGCATCAGAACAAAACCTTTTCTGTTCCTATAATCTAGTTGTGAAATAGCTTCAAAAAAGATCATCAATATTCAGGCTTTGGCTAAGGTGCTACCAACCTCTTTCTCAAAATTGCTTTCCGTCATAGTTGGGAAGGGTGTTTGCCCGTTTCTGTGCACACATGTATCCGTGTCCTAATCATTAATTTCTCTCATGGTGCTGTGGCATTACTATCTCTAATTGTAGCAAACACCGTGTCACCACAGCAGTGTCTTAATTGCCCAGGCTCATAGCAACCTGGGAGGACTGGCCAGCTAAGACGAGCTTCTGAACCTGGCAGAGCAGGGAGTTGCTCTAGAAAGCAACTAGAATGATTTTTATTTTTTTTTTCCTCTCTCTCTCCTTCCCAGAGAAACCAGACTCAAATCAAAAAAGGGTATTTTCATGCAATTCCCACTGAATGTATGAAAGTACTGGCATTTTATTAGGGAATGTTGAGAACCATTCAGGAATGCACGTACATGAGGAATAAGCACCAGCAAGTGTGTTTCAGAATCTCAGCAGCAGCTAAATATTTGACTGGAGGACTAAACATAAGTGCAGATGTGAAAATCTATAATCTTGGATTTTTTTTGCAGCATTTTCTAAGAATAGGTAGATAAAATACTATCTGAAAAATGCTGACTTGCATAACAATTTGTTTTCCCTTAAAATGGAAATTTTACACTAAATACTTCAGTTTAAACACTTCTAAACAGGAGAGCAATATTAAGTAATATAAGCCTAGCATGATTATCTGCCATCTACCAGTTTATGCGTATTCTTCACCAAAAATGTTCTGGCCCCGCCCC
>KL267479.1:0-13521 GCA_000699545.1 Podiceps cristatus
TTGGACTAGATGGTCTTTAAAGGTCTCTTCCGACCCAAACTGTTCTATGGTTCTATTAAAGTCTGCTGCTAGAAGGTCTCCCCAGATCCTTCTCTTCTCCAGGCTGAACAGCCCCAACTCTCTCAGCCTGTCCTCACAGCAGAGGGGCTCCAGCCCTCGGATCATTTTTGTGGCCTCCTCTGGACCTACTCCAACAGCTCCATGTCCTTGTGTTGGGGGTCCCAGAGCTGGATGCAGAACTCATGTGGGGTCTCATGAGAGTGGAATAAACCCAGTCCAGGTCTGAGAGGACAGGAAATCTCTGAACAGTTCAAGAGATGGGTGGGCAGTGGCAGGCAGGAGCATGAAGGTTTTTGGGCTGCCTGTGCCACACAGGGCACTTTCTGCTTTCAGGAGAGTATCCTCCATGGCAAACGGTGCAGGGAAGTGAAGCCTCCATTTACCCATCAGGAGAGATCAGCCCAGCAGGCTCTCCTGCCTCAGTCAGGCGCAAGGATGGCCTCCGTGCCTGCAGCTTGTGCAATATTTATGCAGCTGATCTGGTAAACGGCATGGTCTTTACTCTTTGTTAGGTGGATGAGTGCCCCTCAGCCCCTCAGCCGTCCCAGCCCGCTCCCTCCAGAGAGCTCTGTGGTTGCTGAAAGAGATAATGAAGCATCATTTCCACAGCCCTGTGCATATTAAGTAGGTTGCAGAGAGCTCACACACAAACACTGCCGGGTTGGGAACATGCAGGTTAGAAATGTTGCAGCTTGATAAAACCTGTGGGGGCAAAGAGATACAAGTGTTGGCTGAAACTCTGCAGTGAGCCTGTTTGTTTAACCACCAAGGAAGGAGGGGTCCATGGTTAAGAGCGACAGCCCTTCGCTAAAGCAGAGGAAACACCAGAGAAAAGAGGAAAGTATGGCAATACGAGAACAAAACCTAAGGCCTTTGCCTCCAAGCCATGATCTGCAGCAGCCCAGGGTGGGCTCAGGACTGGACTGGTCCCTGGGAGCCCAGGTGGTCACCACCCCTGCCCTGCTGTCTGCCCTGCAGGGAGGAGGAGGAGGAGGAAGAAGAGGAGAAGGAGAAAAAGAAGAAGGAGAAGGAGGAGGAAGAAATCTCCAAGGAATTCCCTGCAACGTAGTGGGAGATGTGGGGAGGCCCTTCCCCCAGGAGATGTCTCCAAAAGGTCTCCTTTTGCCACTGCAACGTGTCTCTTGTGCTTCCCCTTTACTGTGCCGCACTGAAACCTCAGTTACATGCTAATGCTCAATCCCAAGCTGCTTTCTGCATCAGCGTCGGCAGAAAATTAATCTCTGCCCGGTGCCAAACATGGATGTGTGGGAGAGCCCCTGCCTTCACTCGCTGGGCAGGGACTGAATTGCTAATTGGGAGCCCAGGCTGAGGCTGTCAGGACCACCCTGAAGGAGGATTTGCGGACATGCCTTGCATTAATTCTGGTTCTGTTAAAACCAGTGGAAATAAGCACCTAAGCCTAACAAAAGACACCTGTCTGCATCTTAATATTGAAGCTGGGTGTCTTGGTGTTCCCTCTGCCTCTTCTGAGACCTTGCAGGCTGCACCAAGCATGTTTAAAGCCAGATTTAACCCATGGAGAAACTCTAGAGGATATTTGTTGATGAGCAAGGTGACACACAGCGACCCCATGCCCCTCCAAATGATGCCTTTAATGGTGCACTCTTAAGGGGAGTGCAAGGAAGCTGCTGGAGTTTTACTTCTGTTTGTTCCTATTCACCTATGTAAAAGAGCCACTATTGGCCACAAACCAGTTAGGTGCATATGCATTTTCCCATTTTTTGCAACCCAGTTTCACACGACAGCTCTAGTGAAGATAATGTTGCTACAATAACAAATTGTTGGAATGTATTGGGTTCCAAACCTGCTTGGTAGTGACTTTCTCTGGCAGAGGGAAGAGCCCCTTGTCAGCAGCATGTGGAGAAATGATGTTAGAAAATTTCTCTCCAGCAAGCAGAGCCCTCTGAACCAGAACCCTTATGTAATTATGTGGGGTTTTTTGACTCCATATCCTAAGAAACTCTCCCTTGAATAGTATGTTTCTTGCTAGTTTGTTCATCTGTGAATTTCCCTGGCAGGTAGCGTATAAATAGCTCTGAGGCACAAGCGATCCACGAGTTCTTTTCAGAATACAGTATTGAGTCATTTTAAAGCCTCCTACTGTAGCTCTTTTAAAGATGAATTCATTATTTTAAGTGTAAGATTTCTGCCTGAGAAAGAATGAAAAAATCCTGGCTTACGTTGTCCTTCCAACAAAGTACCTTGCTTAAAAACCAATAAAGAATAAAATCGCATCTGAGTTGGCCAGTGAAGTGAGCGGGCGACATCTGCCCATCCCTGACGCGGGTTGTTCTGTTCATCAGCGAGAGGCTATACTGCTTTCTAGAGCCAGGAATAGAAACCAGCATTCCTTATTCCCAGAAGCCCTTTGCCATGTAGGGCAGAGCAATCCAGCTGGATCCCTCCGGCTATCCTTTCTGCCTGACCCCAGACATCATTCAGCTTTCAGTAATTAGGGCAGAATTAGGGCAAGATCCCTGGGGACGGAGGCTGCCGGAGCAGGGCTTGCACAAAGGGCAGAGCTCGTCTATATATTGAGCTGAGCCTCCTTTCCCACCTGGAAATTTTGTCCAAAGGGAATCGGGGGATTCGATACACTCGTACAAGCATGTGAATGCTTGTCACTCCAGCAGGTACAGCAACAGCTCTGTCATTGCCACTAGATATCTAGAAATATCAGATGTGTCTACACTGCACGTTCAGGCAAACACCTGCTGTTGATGCACTGTGCGTCCAAAGCTGCCGCTGACAGAGGCCTAAAATACGAAGTAGAAAAAGCAAGAAGGGACTGTTTCTCTAGTACATGCCCATGGAGCGCAGTGTTAGCTGCCCGAGGAGCAACACAATGTGGCTGTGGTGCTGACTGCACACATTAGATGAATAAGATATTTCTTTCAAACAGTAGGAAACATCTTAAACAGACCAAAGCGTAGAGACCTGCTATGGAAACCGCCAAGACCTTCCCTTCTGTAAAATACCACTATGCTGCTCATGCATAAGTAGTTAATGCTGTTTCACACATTAGTTTTTCATATGGACGTACCCCTAGAGCAGTTTTCAAGGGTTGAGTCAGGATTTACTTCCCCATTAAGTCAGACCAACATAATTTTTTTTTTGGGGGGGAGAGCCTCTGAGGTTCCATGTAAGTCTGAAGTGGGATATGTGACCAGATTAAACCTGCGAAAGGAGTTCAAACAGGATACCTGGGTGGAATTTTCCTCTTTTTTGTCATCAAAACATGCCTGACTGCCCTTCCCAGAGCAGTTGTCTCCTTTGCTAGATGCATTGTGCACACATATATTGGAATTAGTACTGTGCCTTCAGTCCGTCTTCCTGCAACGTGGCATCCAAATTCTGCCCTCGGCATGAAGTGCAGTGGTGACCTGCCCCTCCCACGGGGTCAAAGGAACACAGGCAAATCCTGTAGGCCATAACCATCTGTAACTTCTCTTAAAGCTCAAGGTGAAAATTAAAAATAGCCCATTTGACGCCTGAGACTTTTGATGTATCTTTAGCACGTGTTTCTGGTGACATGAGCCATATGAGTCACACTTGCCATCAGCACTTAGCAGTTTCCCAGCGCACTTATAGGGGTCCTTCTTGGGGTGCTCCTGTCACTGCTCGTTCCCTGCCATGTCTGCTGTGAGACAAGGACTGAGCCAGGGACTGAGCCAGGGGCCACAGAGCAGCAAGGTGCAAAGGTGTTGTCCACAAGGACGGAGGTTACCTGGGGTTGTGGGCTGGCACTGACACCATAAGTGGGAATAAGCTGCTGAAGATCAGATGGCCTGTGCTGTGTTACAGATGGACAATGACATGCTAAAGTCTGTAGTCTTAACGGCTGCTGATGTTATGATAAAGTAAAACATCACAGTAAAAAAAATGTTCCTTCTTAAGAACCAAGTGAATAGATTTGAATCCATCCATTATTGAAAAGGCAATAAGCAATATGCTGTGGTGGGTATCCTACAGAGACACCCCAATGCATTAGTGCATTGCTCTTTGGCTCAGAGGGTTACACAACTCGAACTCATAGTTACCTTCGTGGTGAATTAAGGTATCCAGGATGGCTGCAAATACATTGGGAATTGCTGTGCATGACCGCAGGCACTTGGGGTACAGCAGAGTTGAGATGGAGGTGCAGGCGGATGAGCACGTGGCCTTCTCCCCTTGGTGCAGCAACTTGACTTTATCGAGTCCTCTTCTGCTCTGTCTCTCGAAGCTGGAAATGATTTCACAGCGCTTCTTTTAATCTTCTTTGACAATTTCTTTGTTTAAAAATAAAGTGGTTTAGGACAGTGGGATAAAGCAGCACTCGTGTTTTTTTACGTTCTGATCAAGTGGTAGGTGGATCATCCACACCCCAGTGCACCAATAGAAAAGCGATGCTTCTCTTCATTTGTTCAGGACTATTCCTTGATAATAGCGATATTTGTTATTCCTAATCTGCTGCTGGTTATTCTCATTGTCAGCTGAAGGAGACGACATCATGTGAGTTAATTGTTTAGTTCCACAGTGGCTAATGAGTAGCATATATATTCCAAACTAACAATTTGCCATAGCTCCACAGGCACGAGAGTATTAAGTGTTCAGTGACAACGTGCAAATAATGAATGTATTTATAGAAAGAAGAACAATAAAAAGGTGCAGGTTTCTGGAAAATTTATTCAGAACTAACAATATGATAGTAAAGGAGACCCACTTCAAGAACGTACATTTGCCATTTGGGAACTCAAATGAAATTCCTGGCTTTTCAAAAGGTCAAGCCTTTTACAGGTCCTATTGAAAACAGTGGGAGGGCATCTGTGAAAGATGTGGCTGTTCAGTGGCTGGTTAAAAGTGATCCAGCCTTTTCGTCTGGCACTGGTGATGCAGTTCCCTCCTAAGCAAGTTTCTCGCCAACGTGTTTTCAGCAAGGCAGTGCTTGTTTCTTATATCCAGCCCTCAGAAACCATGGATCTCAGGTAAGCACACTCAGAAAATATCTTACTATTATCATATCTAGCTTATAACACCAATCAAGGTCAAGGCACTATTGAGACTGGTACTCTATGGACATGTAGTAAGAGATATGCTTCCTCTGAGATGCACATAACCGAAATAGTAAATGGTCCCAGTTACACTGACACAGCTTCTTTGTGTTCCCCATTTCTCCTTCCACTCCTGCCTTTGTCTTTTCAGACTGTAGCCGTTTGGGACACAACTGTTGTCTTTGCTCAGCATTCAGCATATAGGAGTATAAGCGACTATTGGGATTCCTAGGGTTTATGGAAATTCAAATAATTAGTAATAATAGTATGTTCACTACAGTTAATGGATTGTGTGCTGGGGTGCAAGTGCATGTGCTTTTATAGATTTAAGGTACCACTGCCCAGATGTGCACCAGAGCAATACATTACCGTTTTATGAGGTTCTCTTTGGCTTGAAAGTCAGGCTTGTCCATTTGACAAAAACTATTTTGAACCTGTTCTGAGCATCCTACACTTACGTATCAAGAGCAGCGTTGTGAGGAGAGAGGTGAAGCTCTTATGTCCCATTGGTGCTGCATGAGACAGTAAACCCACCTGCAATCCACGGTGGCCAAGCATGAGTGGGGAGCTGTTTTATCTCAGCTGGCTCAGCAGCAACAGTGGCTACTGATCTACCTCTCCTTTTAGTGAGCACAACAGAGCCTTTGAAGAGCTCTTGAAATTCCCACCTTGCTTTTTAGGAGACTTTCCAGGCTGGATTTTTTAAAGGTTATCTCATTGTAATTGTCTGTTAAATCTAGATTATTAGAGGTGAGTTTGGTTGACCCCTCAACACAGCAATCAAAGGACATTAGCCACACTTGATGGAGAATGACAGCCATTGACTTCAAGGAGAAGGGTAAATGAATTACTTGGGTGATAGGTTTCTCTCTTTCTTTTAAACACCCAAGCCAGAATCAATCCTTATAGTGACAAGGTTTAGTGTGCTAAATTCCCCTGGCATTACTAACTCACTTTTTAAAAAAAACCCCAAGCAGATATAGCTAATGCTGTGTCTCATCCCACGCACTCGTGTTGCTCCTGCAGTCTGTTGCTTTTTCAGAATCACACATATATTTGCATTTGCAAGCGCCACTACTGCTTTGCAGTAAACACTGCTCATGCTTCTCTCCTCAGAGGATCCAGATGTCTTTCTCTCAGGATAGTGCAATGATTTTTAGATTTTTCCACCCATTGCTGCATACATTCTTTGCTACTGTGTATGACCCTTGGTATTCATCACAGACATTGCATTTTTGGGTGAGAAAAGTGATGGGTAGTGAAAGATATCTGACTTCCGAAAAACAAGTTTTGTTTTCATTCTCCTGATTCCATGAGGTCCCTGCAGACAGGTCTATGCTGTGAGCACTTTCCCCCTACAGCTAAATCTGCCTCTTTAAGCCATGTGCTCTTTGGTTGCCCATGGTATGCGGAAGTATTTGCTGGCCTTTGGAAACTGAGTAAGAAAAGGATTTTATTTGTTCAGTAGTTGAAATGGGGTGGGGAAGAGAGATGACTTTCAGCTTTTTTCTTTTTTTCTTTTTTCTTTTTTTTTTTTTAAGCAAGCAAAGAACTCCATAGATGAATGAAGGGGTGAGACTCCTCTTGTTGGGAAAGAATTGATAAGTGGATCCTGATCATACTAAAGACTGGTGGAGTTCCCAGCGAGTGCAACGATCAGAATATTAGCCTTTGAAGTTTTACTGCAAGTTCAGTGAGATCTGGAAAAGAGTGAATGGATTAGTAAATGTGTTTACTCTTCCTTCCCCTTCAGCCCAATCTTTAGGTTACTAACACCTCAAACTTGGCTGTCAGAGCTGTTTGCCAGAGTCATAATACTGTTCCAGCCTGAAGATAACACAAGGTGGAACTAGTAAGGAAACTTCTAACAGACCAGCTAATATTGTTAGGGAAAACAGACACGCTTTCAGGCACAAGTGCCTCATCGTGTCTCCTGCTTGCCAGGGGTCTGCCTCCAGTGTGGTGACGTTCAGAATGAGAATTTGCATTTTCAGGGCACAAAGTTCTTGCTGACCAGGATAAAGGACCAGCTCCTCAAGCTCAGTTAAGACAGAGAGTGATTCTTAAGTGGGCAATTCTGTTGCATTCCTGGGGAGAAAACCTTTTTTTTTTTTTTTTTCTCCACATGGTTTCTCAAATCAGGACCCTAATCAGGTTCAGATAGCTATTGGGAGCAGACTCATGAGCAGCCTGTCTTTCCCCTGTTTTGCTGTAATAAAGGAAAGGAGAGGGCTTTTTAACGATCAGTAGGCTTTCCCTAATCCTTCTAGGAGAGATGTGCGCAAACTGTATCTTCCTTAGCCCCACTGGAGTGTCTTCATGGAGGTCTGGAGTTATCATAAAACAGTGGAAGGTCTAGCAAAATAGTGAAAACAACAGCATTATAAAAAAAGCCATCTGAGTGGTGGCATTTTGCGTAGTCTGATGTACACTTGAATAGAGTTATAAATACATGTTTATGAATGGACCAGCATAATGCCTGCTAAATGAAAGACGTGAATAAGGAGAAGATTAGGCCAAAAGATAGTTGCACAGTGGAGGCACTCAAAAACATTGGTTTCACACAAGACAAACTCAAAAAAGGAGAAAGAAAAATATGTCCCTCTTACTACATTGTTTGCTGCATGCAACCACATGCAAACCTCCAGTGAAAGGTCTGTGGAGTCGTTAGAGTTGTACATGATCCAGTCATTGTATGGGCACAAGCTTTTTAACAACCTCCATGTGAATGGAAATGCCCTGTGATACACCCTCCTATGTCCTGTGTGCTTTTTGATCCCACCAGTATCAGGGGGGCATGTCTCACCCTTCCTGTGTTGCTGCTTTTGGCCCCTGTGCACCCTCCATGTCTCAGCGCTGGCCACAGGCTTGGCCATGCCGCTAGCACATCTCTTGCCTGACTTGGATGCTCCACTCTTCCTATAATGTTTTGCAAGAGGGAAATAATCTGGAGCTTGGTATTTCACTCTCTTTTTTTTTTTTTTTTTTTTTAAATTGCATGGAGAAGAGGAACAAGAGGGTGATTTGATTTTTGATGATCTTTAACCCTGTTGTCTGCTTTATAATCTTGACCTTCAAGAGAGGAGTTCTTGTAGGAGGAGACCAGGAAGACTGCAATGTCCAGTACTGGGCCTTTATCATAGAATCCTAGAATCACAGAATGGGTTGGAAGAGTTGGAAGGGACCCACAAGGATCAGAGCCCAACCCCTGTCCAAGCATAGGACAACCCCGAGATTCACACCATGTGTCTGAGGGCGTTGTCCAAATGCTTCTTGAATATTGTCAGGCTTGGTGCCGTGACTGCTTCCCTGGGGAGCCTGTTGCAGTGCTCCACCACCCTCTGGGTGAAGAACCTCTTCCTAATATCCATCCTAAACTTCCCCTGGCACATCTTCCTGCCATTCCCCCTGGTCCTATCGTTGGTCACCAGAGAGAAGAGATCAGCACCTGGGGGGTTAGATTGACCTGTAGTGCAGTGTGGTTTTATTTGGAAGATGCTTACTGTCATTACCCAGGGCCAGTGTTTCCCATCCTGCAGAGGCAGTGACTCAGCTGGTCTCATGTATGTAGAAGATCAGGGGTAAATTTGGATTGGATTTAGCATGTCCTGCTGTATCAGCTGTCAGCTGGTACACATGGTTTGCATAAGCTCACAACTTACCCAAATGTGTGCCCAGAGCTGGGCAGAGGATTAACGTCTGATCCAGCACTGGGCTGTTAGTTTGCAGATGTGGATGCTGTTGAGGTAGCACGGCTTTGGGTGAAGGTTTATAACAGAACAAGTGCCAAATCACCATAAATGGGGAGCTGATCTTTTCAATGCATCACTTGTGGATGGAGTTGTTGACAGCCAAATCCTTTAGCAGATAAAATGATCCCCTTCACTAAGCCCTTTCATCACTCACTGAGCGAAAGCAGAGTGGGTTCACCTGCTGTGAATGGCCCTCTCCTACATACCCCCCTTATTGCACATCGTACCTTAGTGACATACTCATTCTTAGTATAGACTAACATCTTCATGTCTTAAAATATGAAAGCGTTTGCCAGTCCATTTGAAATGCCAAAGTCAGGGCTCCATCCTCAACCCTCAGTTTTCTTTGAACTGCCCCATGCAGAAGAAATTTGCCCTGTTTCCCTGCACCAGAGTGTCAACACTCCCACTCATGCTGCATTTGGAGGACAGACTCCAGGCCCCACAGGAGGGACCAGGGGGTGACAGGTAGCAAGGACAGGGCTCTGGGCTGGTCCAATCCACCAAAGCTGTGCTGCCTTCTGCATTTATCAGGAGGAGCAGGTTCTCTAACGCCTGAAAGGACTGACTATGAAACTCACTGTTTCCCCCAGACAGTTACAGAACGTGGAAATTTTGAAGGTAAAATTTTGAAACTAAAAAGCATATTAGATTTTTTTTTTCTCCCTTTCTTAAGTGGTATTGAGGATTACCACATTTGCTTACATAATAATTTCCCCTCAGCCTGAGCTTTAAGTAGTCAGGGATTTGAGGGAAGAGATGTCTGAACTGTTGAATATTTGCTTACTGGTTCACAAATGTGGTCTATTTTGTTGTAGCTGCTGTTCTAAAAGCCTCAGAAAATGTACCTTTAAAAATTGGGAAAATCTATGACACCATTTTTGGCTTTCATTTTTCTGTACCTTTATTTAGTGACCACAGGTAGGGAAGGTGTGAAAAACTAACACACGGCGAGCAAGAACACCAGCGCTAGTGCCAACAGGTTATGCAGAGCCTCTTCAACCCAGCCAAAGGGATTCGGGTATTTCTCTTTCTTGAACTGCTTTTCCCTCACCACGTGTCATAGGCAAAGCACTTTAGTAACCCTCAGTGTGTATCCCAAGTTGCTCAGAGCTGAAAGACTATGAGAGATCTGCTTCATTCAGTGCCCGAGATCAAAACCGTCCAGGTTGTTAACACCAGCCTCTGGGCCATGTAACAACCAACTCCAGCTGGGTCAGCCAAAGCCTTTTAATGTTGCTCTTTCCTAACATGCTTTGTAAAACCTTTGGCTGCTTCCAGATCTGCAGGTGAACTGTGCAATACAGAGGCTCACTTATTTACTAGTGTCTCACACCAAAACTGTTGTCACAAGGGAAATCACTGAGATTCCTTGGGTCAACTGCGAGCTGAAAATAGAGGATGTGGCCTGACATTAAAAATATCTACAGATACATCTTTCAAAGCATAGCTGCATTTTTTAAGGCCCGTATATACTTTGTCGAGATGTTCCTTATCCTTCGGAAGATATCTTCACTTCTTTCTGCATCCCTTTCCTTTCTCTGTGCTAAAAAGAGCCAAAGAGCATCTTTATCCCTAATACAGCTATCACTGAAGTAGCACTTCCAACTTTACGAGCTTCCCCTTCTTATTTTTGCCTTCAGACACCAGCTCACAGCAGTATGATGAGTGGGTGCTAATTATGGAGAACTACATTTCAACAACCAGAGCGTTACTGTTGGTGAATATAGAAAAATTGCTCATTAGAGCAGCACAGTATTTAGTCAGATTTGCTTCCCTAGATATTAACATTCTGGTGTTAATGCAGACTGGCAGTGTAATACTTGAATAAAACGATTTCAAGATAATATACGCAGAAGGACTTGTACAACCGCTGTGCAGCCTACAAGATTCGCTAGGCGTTTCTGCCAGGGGCTCCCACATGCTGCTTCAGCAAAAAGCTCCATCCTTGGATTTCAGTAACTTACATACACAATTTCTTGTTGGTTTGTTTGGTTTGGTTTTTTAAATAAAATGTAGGGCATGGCGCATCATGCATGTGATTTATTCCCCTGAAATGAAACATGCTTCACTTGATTATTTTCCCAGACATCCAACTTTTAACCACGTTGTTGGGTACCACGATGTTGTGTCCGTGACGCAGGTGGCACGGCTATCTGCTCGATGGCTCTCTGTGCGCAGTGAGCTGTATGCGCTGTTGAAGCCACCCTGGAAAATGTGTTGCATGTACCTGTTGCACAGAATAACGTGACAAAGGGAGCTCAGCAAAAGCTGGTGTTTGAACACAAATACACCCTTGGAAGCTTTAGGTGCCTTGTTTTAATGCAGGGAGACTGTGGGTTGGCAGAAGACTTTAGCACACCAAGGTTTTCCCATGGGGTTTTATAAGCAGCAAACACAAAGGCTGCGGTTTGGGTTCACAATGCTGCAAGCAGGTGCCTTTGCTTGGACATGGCTCCCAGGTCCTCCCTCTGCAGCAGCAGTGGCATCTCCAGCTCACCCTCCTGCTTGGCTTTGCAGAGCTGCCCACATCTCTAAAGCTGTGTGGGGAGAGACAGCGGCTCTGCTGGGTGCACGGGCTGGTGCCTGTGTCCCTGCAGCGGCGTAAGCTGCCGCTGCAGAAGCCACGGCCACAGGGAATTCCTCAATCCCACATCCTACCCACTTCCACCTCTGAATTTACATGAGAAATAGCCGCTCCAGTGGGTTAACGTGATATAAATATACACAGAAAGGACATAACTGAGGAGAGCAGCGTTCATCTATCCACACATATGCCAAAGCTTCCTCTTCTGCAACCCTCCCAGCTCCTCTTTGACTTGAACACCAGATTTTGCTAATTAGCTCAGCTTTAGCTAATTAGCACTCAAATGGGAGTGCCTCCCTCAGCTGCCTCTGAGCTTGCAAAGAGCCCAAAGCTAAGGATTTATGCGAAGGAGTAGGGGAGAGTTTTTCCCTGGGGCTTATGTGGTGTGTCCTCACCTCTCTGTACTGGGAAGATGTGTGAGTGTGTCCTTGTACTGGTGTTACTCTTGGTTGATAACAGAAGCTGGGCAGTACCTGCACCAAGTTGTTACTGTCTCAGTTAACCTGTTTCTTTCTTGTAAGTTTGCTCTTTGTGTGTATGTATGTATTTATTTTTTTTATAATGGTCATGGTATTTTGCCCATAGTTTGCCTTGGGAAATAGAGTGTGTCCTACATCCGTATCTATTTTAAGACTCTGCTCTGTTGCCTGCTACCAGCTGGGGACATGGCTAGAAAGAGCAATGGTTTCTTGTAATAAGAGGAAACCCTGGATGTTTCTAGGAGCCTGTAACTGTGAGATCCTATATGTGTTTATAACCCAGAATATTATGCTTTTGGGGATAGTACTCATCTCACCTGACTTTCGTATTTTAAAAGCTGGCATTCTGGTTTAACTTAATTGAATAAGATCTATTTGTAAACAAAGGAGAATGAGGCACACCCAGAAAGCAAATTATTGTGTTTTCAATATTTGTGTTAAGAAGAATATCTCTTTCCATTGTGTTATTTCTGCTTGGGCTTACTTGGGTTTTAAGGGGGGGGCAATAGACATTAGCTTGTCTTAATGATAAGAAAAATTCTGTTTGCTTAGTGCAGAGCAGTGAAAAGGAACTGGGGTTTACCCCTCTAGGTGCTTTAGGCACTTCTCATGCCTCTGCCTCTGCAGAAGTCAGCAGAGCCCAACAGAGCAGTAATGTCTGTATGTTGCTAGATGGTTATGTTTGTGTGTAGCAAAGGTTTTTATTTTGAGCCAAAGTGCATCTGGATGGTTTCCTTTTTTGCAAAGGTATGTGAAGGGGAGACTGAAGTGAGCTCCCAGTTCATTGCAGTAGGTGATGAATCCTTGCAGCACAGTCCCATTAACCTTCATCATGTTATAAGGGTCTGTGTGGGGTTCATACATAGAGCTGGAACTGCTCCTCATTGGTGTAACCAAAGGAAGTTGTTTAACAGTGGTGTTGCACACCCGTGTTCAGGTATGTGCTCAGTAAAGGCTGCTGGAGTAAGAACTCATGCAGAGCAACTCCATCCTGTTTTTACTAACAGAGCACTCGCAGGACCCAGTCATTTACCCAGTCTGTCTAAAGCTGCTGAGGGTTATGTGCATTTTCTCCAAAATTATAACAGCCAGACAGAACCACTACTTGTCAGAAAAGTATGAGGATGAATTTTGGCTGGCTTGAGGCGAAGATTTGGGAGCAGGAACACTTACACATGCCTTTCTTACCATTGTGCATCTTCTGTTTGTGCCTGTGAGGGGCTCTTGGCCCACAGCTGTCCAGCCCAAACATGGGATTGTTATCATCTTGATTCCTTAGTTCAGTCCTCATGTGTGGGGGTTTTTTGGGTGGGCTGATTAGCATGGTTTTAGCTAAATCCCTGTTTAAGAAGGTATGTCAGAACTGATTTCAGATGGGAGTCTTAGGGGTCTGGCTTCACCCTGGCACCCATGTGCACTTGCCCCATCCCAGGAGGTTTATGCCCTCAGACACCCCTGGGTGCTCTCCTGTACCCAGGTGATGTGCTTCACAAGTGCTGCTCTGCTGTGTGTCGTGGTGCTTGTGTTCACAGATGTAACTGGAAAAGTTTAACCCCCCCCAACCACAAACTCCCAACCAAGAAATCCCCCCC